>JAVJIF010002657.1:205000-399673 GCA_038442645.1 Agave tequilana
AGGGCGGTTATAACCGAGGCGCGGGTTTGGACCCTCGCGCCTTGATGCTGAGACGCGGGTGTCGAGCCCACGCGCCTTGAGGTTGAGACGCGGGTGTCGAGCCCACGCGCCTTGAGGTGAGACGCGGGTGTCGAGCCCACGCGCCTTGATGTTGAGACGCGGGTGTCGAGCCCACGCGCCTGATGTTGAGACGCGGGTGTCGAGCCCACGCGCCTTGAGGTGAGACGCGGGTGTCTAGCCCACGCGCCTTGAGGTGAGACGCGGGTGTCTAGCCCACGTGCCTTGAGGTGAGACGCGGCTGTCGAGCCCACGCGCCTTGATGTTGAGACGCGGGTGTTGAGCCTTCGCGCCTTGAGTCTGAAACTCTGCCTTTTAATGGCTTGTCTATTAGTGATTTTTAGACAGCCTACATAACCCCCTCCAAAGTTTTCGATATTCCGCAGTTAACTGGGACGGATTTCGAAATACTTTGGACTCTAGCTGAATTCACCTCCATGACTGGACTGTTAATGCTCTGGGTTTGATCTTATCTGGAGTTGGTCTTCGTGAGTGTACTGTTGAACTCTTTGAGGCCACCAGAGTTGATCGTGTTGAGTGTCTAGATACACAGTCTAAACCTCCCCGATTACTTTTAGTCTGTCATGGACGCGCTTTAAGCCAAGAGTGGACGATCGTCTGCTTGTGCCAGTGTACTGTTGAAACTGATTTGCAGAAGTAAGGACTGAACGCCAGTTCTTTTTGAAGAGCAGAGATAGTACTGCTTTAAAGACGCGACTTTCATGGGGTGCGTCTTTTGGAAATGGAAACGCGACTGATATTCCATAAAGCAGACGCGATGTTCAGCCGGGCTGAAAAGACGCGAACTTCTTAGAGAGACGCGACTTTTTGAATGCATTTATGGCGGTGATGACGGGGCATGTCCATCGAAGAGGCGCGGCCGTCGGGTGCGAATCTGTGCCATGTCATGATTGCACTGCCAGTTGGCCTGGGGAACCGACGGGACATCACCTTTCGATGCGCGCAGGGAGACGCGGGTTCCAGGACGCGGTTTTCCCATCTGCGTATCGATGTAACTTCCAGACGTTACATGCGGCCTGACATAAAGATTTTATAAGATCTTTGAACGTCAAGTCTTCACTGACGATTGAACGTCAAGTCTTCACTGACGATTGGGAAACCGGGTCATCCGTTGTTTCCCGAAGCAGTTGTCCACGCGTCGGTTCTTCATTGGACTTGGGCGTTAATACCCTTTAATGTAAAACTGGCGCTGGCGGTTGTCGACCAGCGTCTTCAACGTTTCCCGAAGCGACCCTCCACGCGTCAGCTTCCCATTGGACTTTGACAATCGTGCGGTCATTAAGGCCGACGGTTCCAATTGATGAACCATTAATGACGGTTACCAGGAGCGGCCTATAAATAGGGGCTCGCCTTCTTTAGCAGTCCCAATCTTAGACTATTTTCCCTTTTAAGAGAACGATTGCTCTGAGAACTTCCGCCTTCTTCAGAGTTTCTAACAGGGCTACTGTCTTCATGGATGAAGACGACTCCGGGAAAGAAGATGACCCAGAGCTTTCATGCTTCTGTTTGGTCTCTTCAGGACAAAGTGTCTCTCTGATCATCTTCCATGTTCATATTCTGATGCAGAGAGTTAAACTCTTGACAGAGGCCTCTACTGGTATGCCGTCCCGACTTGCCGTGATGTTTCTAGTCCACCCAAGTTTGCACTTTGGCATCATCATCATCTGGATTTCCTCATGAAGTCTGAGTTGGTGCATTCCTTCTGGAATTTGCGCCGCCGACTTAAACTTCCCTGGACGCGAGTACAGAAGTCTTTGGCACTTGGCGTTGACTTTGCTCATGAAGCTCGTGTTTTAAGGCCACTGACTTGGATGAATTCCAACTCGGGCTGAAGGTTTCAGACCCAAATTTTGCAACCCCTGTTCCCTCGACAGGGAGATGACAATTTTCGGCGTCTGAGTCCTTTCGCGCCTTGTGTTTTAGGCACAGGTGCAAAATGAGACCGCGTTTGAATCCTTTGTGTGGCACAGTTTTGATTCGCATCAGCTTCTGTTGACGCGGTATTTTGACTCACTGCGCGGGCTCATTCCCGCGTCTGAAGTCTTCGACAATAGCCGCGTCTATCACTTAGTTTTCTTTGTTGAAGTATACTAAGTTCCAGATTTTCTAACCCCCTTGTTTATTCCTTGTAGGTAGGCTTGATTGTCCTTTTTCAGGTTCGCTGGGCCCCTGGAAGAATATTCCGGTCGGCGAACTCGTTCGATGTTCATCTACAAGGGAATATATTATGGTCCTCATCGTCTACAAGGGAATATATTATGTCCCTGACGAGGACTTAACCCTCGCCAAGGTCTCTTCAGATCCACTGCACCAGTCATGCCTACTGGCAAGAGATGGTCAGGGTAAGTATGGCGGCGAGGAGGTTACGGTGGATACAGTGGCAGATAGGATCCTCTTCCTCTCCCACTCTAGAAGTGACATCAAGGACACTCCATGTTCGTTGGATGGCCTTCTGGCGAAAGAGATGCTCATGAACGAAGGGTTGCATGGCTTTCTGCTGCCACCGGACCTCAAGAACACTATTGCTCTTAGCTTAGTCAGCTAGGGCTCTTTCGATGTTTACGTCATGCACCATAGTGCAACCGGCTCCAATTGTCGCCACAGTTTGGCACTTCTTCAGACATCGTGCACTTGGAATTAGATGCGGCTTCAAGGAGTGAGTACGGCCTCTGAGAGAGAGAGAGGGACTTCTTTGTACTCCTTAATTGTAACACTCAATCTTATTGTATAAGAGAGCGTTTTAACTGTAACACTCAATCTTATTGTATAAGAGAGCGTTTTTACTGTAACACTCAATCTTATTGTATAAGAGAGCATTTTGTATCACTTTCATATGCCTGGAAATAAATAAAAGTGACACTTTTCTTTTTGCCTCTTTCATTGTCTTGAACTTTTTGTCTTCAGTTAGACTCATAGAAGCAAAGAATCTTTGACTTTGTCAAAATTATGATGATAATCTAAATAAGTCAAACTTTGTAGGGAAAGATCCTATTTCAGGAACTCTCACAATACTGTCAGAGGTGTAATATTAACTTGACAGAGATGAAATAATTTTTGGTGGACCTGCCACTTTATAAGAGAAAGTGACAAGTAGAATTGGTACCCCAGGGAGGGTGAACTTTTATCAAGTGTTTGGGATTAACTTGATTGAGCTCAGCTGGGGATTTGATGGAAACACTGTTGATGGTGTAGTATTAACCTAACAATGCTTTTAGGTAGACTTGTTATTCTGTTGAAGAGAATAACAAGTGAGACTAGACTCGTGGGGAATCTAGGAAAGTTTGTTACCGTTAGAGGTGTGATATTAACTTAACGGTTGAAAGTGGTCTTGTCAGAAGTGTAATGTTAACTTGATAAGGATGTGAGTCAGAGGTGTGATATTGACTTAACTCAGAAGTGTCACTGTCATAGGTGTAATGTTTAACTTGACAGTGAGGGTGATGCTAGAGGTGTAATGTTGAACTTGGCATTGGTCATCTCGGCTTGTATAAGGAAGTCCGAGGGAAAGTCATGGCCATAGGTGTATTGTTTAACTTAGCAATGACTTGATGCTAGAGGTGTAATGTTAACTTAGCATCATCCATTTCAGTTTCGATATGTAAGTCTGAAGAAAAGTGACTGTCAGAGGTGTAATATTAAACCTGACAGAAACCTGATTACTGTTTAGAGGTGTGGTGTTAAACTTTAACAATAATTTGTCAGAGGTGTAGTATTAACTTGACAAAGATTGACTCATGATAAGAGCAATTTGAGGACCTGTCATTCTATTGGTGAGAATTGACAAGTGAAAATTTGAAGTGCCAGAGGTATAGTGTTAACTTGGCAAATTTGAAAGTTTGATACTCCGTGTAGAATTGACAAACAAAATTTGTACTCGACAAGGAATATTGAAAAGTTTCCATTACCAGAGGTATAGTGTTAACTTAGTAATGGTTGTATTTTGTAGACCTACCATTCTGTGGATGAGAATTGGTAAGGGATTTTGGAGGAAAGAGTGGAGCCAAGTCCACTTAGGATTTTTAGCAAATCCTCAGCTATCAACGGATTTGAGGTGCCTTTACCAACTACCGTTTGAGTTGGGCTAGCCATGCTATTCCCCTCAGCATGATGAGTTGTCGAAGACTTATGTTGGGCTTAAAGGCCAACATTTTCCTCTATCCTTAGCCGTTGGGGGCGTCGGATGTTATAATGAAGAAATTCTTCTTACTTTGATCAGAGGTGTACTTTTAACTTGATCAGCGGAAGAATACCATCTAAGGATAGTATTTCTTCAGGAACCTGCCATTGATCGGCATCATGAGTGTATCGCCATTTGAGGTTATGAGGCGATATGACCCATTCGAGTAGACTGACTCTACTACAAATGGTCCTTCCCATTTGGGTTGAAATTTTCCTTTTGTCTTGTGCGTCATTACCATGGGTCTTCTGACGGCTAAGACAAGATCGCCTTTCTTGAAAGTTCGCATTTTAACTTTCTTGTTGAAGGCTCTGGTAATACGAGCTTGGTAGAGCTCGATTTGTTGTTGGGCCTGCAGACGTTTATCATCTAAGGCCTCCAGTTCCTGGAGTCGCTATCGATGCTTCTCCTCTGTTGTCATCTCCACTGTCAAGGCGACGCGTAGAGATGGAATTTGAATTTCTAGTGGGAGCACGGCTTCACATCCGTATACCAAAGAAAATGGCGTGGCTTTAGTTGGGGTTCGCACAGTTGTGCGATAGGCCCATAAGCATTCACCTAGTTTGTCGTCCCAGTCCCGTTGACTTTTCGAGACGAACCTTTTGAGAAGCTTACCAATGGTCTTGTTGAAAGCTTCTGCGAGGCCGTTAGCGGCAGGATAGTATGCCGTTGAGGACACACTCTGGATTCTGAACTTAGCGCAGAATCTCTGGAAAGCCTGACTGATGAACTGAGGTCCATTGTCATGGACAATTCGCCGAGGTACACCAAAACGGTAAATAACGTGATGTTTCACGAACTTGATCACGTTCGACGATTTGACCTCCTTCAAAGGAATGGCCTCAGCCCACTTAGAGAAATAATCGGTTATTGTCAAAATGAACCGATGTCCTTTTGATGATGGTGGGCTGATAGGGCCAACCACATCCATCCCCCACATTTCAAATGGCCAGGTAGAGGTTGTAGAGTGGAGATACCCTGGTGCTTGATGGATGAAATCCCCATGCACTTGACAAGCGTGGCATCTTTTAGCATAGGTGACGGCGTCGGCAATCATCCTGGGCCAGTAGTAACCCAATCTTTGGAGTCGATGTGCCAGTTTCTGGCCAGGTTGATGGGCTCCGCACATACCGTCGTGGGCTTCTCTCAATACCTCTTGGGCTTCTTTTGGTGAGAGGCACCGGAGCAAGATCCCGTCATGCGATCGACGATACAATGTTCGCATAATCGCATTATAATAGAATTTGGGGCTTTCCTTCGAATGGCAGCCGCTTCTTTGGTGTCTTCAGGCAGAATGTCGTATAAGACGAAATCAATGTAGGGGAATCGCTAGTCTTTAAGCTCTGGACCGGTGACAATTCCAGTGCTTCTTTGCCTTAACAATCTCCCTTTGACTCCTGATAGCCCTCGAGAGCATTTCTCGGGCAATACAGGTCGTGGTTGTAGACGAATATCTTCTCCATTGCTCCAGCTGGAAGAGCTAAGGAGGCCGCGAGGGATGCGAGTGCATCCGCGTGCGCATTTTGCCTGCGCGGTACATGGTCGATGTAGAAGCTTGTAAACCCTCGGCCATGCGGATAGTTGCGTTGTGGTAGAGTACTAGGTCCTCATGTCTGACTTCGTACTCCCCGCGAACTTGGCTGACGATGAGTTTAGAGTCGCCGTATGCCTCGAGATTTTTAACGCCAATCTCATCGGCGAATTGCATCCCAATCAAAAGAGCGTTGTACTCCGCCACATTGTTGGAACAAGGCTCAGTTAATGAGAGCTCAGGGAATCACATAATTTTGTGGGGATACGAGTACTACTCCTACCCCCGCTACTACGTGTCCCTTTGGGCTTGTTCTTGATGCACCGTCGAAGAAAAGTTGCCATACTTGACTTTCGAACGATGTCTGAGTCAGGCAGACTTCAGCAACTTCATCTAGGAGATCCTCGTAGACTTTGGCTGCCCTCGGATCTGGGTGCTCAGCTAGGAAATCCGCCACTGCTTATCCCTTAGTGGCCTTTTGTGGTAAAAAGTGCATCTCATATTGGGAGAGCAATATGGCCCATTTTGCCAGCCGGCCGTTTAATGATGAAGGCTTAGTCATAAGTAATCTCAGGGGGTTGACTTTTGATATGACGTTTATAGTTTGGCCTACCAGATAGTGCCGCATTTTCTGAATAGCGAACACTAATGCCAAACATTCCTTCTCGATTGGGTTATACCGATGTTCGGCTCCGATCATTGTTCTACTCAGATAGTAGATTGCTTGCTCACGTCTGTGATCATCATTCTGAGCTAATAGAGCTCCCAAAGAATGGTCCATTGCCCAGACGTACACCAGGAAAGGCTTTCCAGATACCAGAGCTGCAAGAACTGGTGGTTGGGTGAGGTACTGCTTGATTTCCTCGAACGCTTGTTGGCAAGCGTCATCCCAAATGAATGAGACACCCTTCTTCATTAACTTAGCGAAGGGTTGGCATCTTCCGGAGAGGTTTGAGATAAACCTGCGGATGTACGCCAATCGTCCCTGCAATCCCCTGAGTTCTTTGAGATTTCTCGGGGGTTGCATCTCCTGGATAGCGCGAACCTTTTCCGGGTCCAAGTGAATTCCGGTGGATGTTACAACAAATCCTAAGAATTTGCCACTGGCCACCCCTAGGAAGGACTTTGTGGGATTCATTTTCAATTGATGAGTCCGCATGATGTCGAAGACCACCTTCAGGTCCGCTATGTGATCACCTTTAGTGCGGCTTTTTACCTCGATGTCATCAACATAACATTCCACCGTTTTGCGTATTTGCTGATGGAAAATGGCGTTCATGGCCCTTTGGTATGTTGTGAAATATCACCTAGAGGGGGGGTGAATAGGTGATGGCTAATCTAATGGTCACTTATGAACAAATGATGCGGAATTAAAACTAAGATGACCAAATAAAACTTCTTTTAATTAAACACTTATGTATACCACAAGAGTGTTGCGAATTCCCTTTGTAGGGCTCTGGACAAGCTCCTCTAGATTCCCCTTGAAATGGGTTGAGGTGCCGCGTTAGCTCTCTTGGTTGAATACTAGTGTTAACAACAATCCCAAGCAAGTATAGCAATTATGAGCACAAGGGTATATCATGCATATAAGAGATAAAGACTATAAAGTAATGCAAGATATAAGAGACAAAGAGAGAAAGAGAGATAGAGTAAGCAATCGCAAACACAAAGGGTTTGTTTCGAGGTTCGAGCACACTTGCTCTACATCCCTACCTTCGACACACGAAGGGTTTCCACTATGCAAGATCCCAATGGATCTCTCCTTGGTGCCGCAACACCTACAATCCCTCGGACTCCCAAGTCCCGTACACACGCAAGCTCTACAAGCTCGCCGAGGCCGCACCTCAAACCACCAAGAGCTCACAACCGAACTCTAACCACCAACGAGCACACTTGTCCGTCTCCTCAAAGAACAAAGAAAAGATCTTTGGTGATCACAACACTTTGATCACCTTACAGAAACTCTCACTACAACTCTCCTAGAGGATAGATATTACAATGGAAGCTCAAGTGTAGTGTGAGAAAATCAAGGAAAAGAACTATGGTAAAAAAAACAAGAAATCACTTTTACACTCTCTTAATAAAGCTCCCTTTTAGATGGGAAGTATTTGCTCTCTATTTTGTGGAGAAAACTTCTGAAATGACTTAGAAAAACTGGCTCAAGAAGTTCTCAAAATCTTGGCTTCAAACAATGACAAAACCCCCTTTTATAGAGGTCAGAAAAATCTGACCGTTGGAGTCTGTCAGAGCAGCCGGTCGACCGCCAACGGTCAAGAATCCGACCGTTGGAGCCTCCGGTCGACCGCCCGGTCGACCGAAACAAACAGAGAGCAGAACTCTCTGCAGCGGTCGACCGTACGGTCGACCGGACCACTGTGCTGACAACGTGCACAAGGCTGTGCACGTCCGGTCGACCGTGGGTCGACCGGCCCTTGGTTTGGTCGACCGCCCGGTCGACCGGACTGGCCTGTCAGCCAATTTCAGGTCTGGAAAACTGGTTTAAAAATTAATTTTAAAATCTTTTAACACTTATAAAAATTCCATAAACTTGTTTTAACATTCTATATTGAAAACCAAACTTGTGATAAAAATTTTCAAGACATATATCAACATATTCATATTATTTCAGCGTCTTGCAAATTTTATCAAAAATCAAAACATGTATTTTTCAAACTTGGTTTTCATAACTTTCACAAAATATAAAAACAAGATATTTGATTTCATTTTAAAGCATAGTGTGTATGGATATGATCCACTACACAATCATAATGTAATATCTATTAAGCTCTAAACTTGGTTATGGTTGAAAAAGAATATACATGATAGAAATACCAAAAACCAAGGTATATATATATTGTCAAAAGAAAATCTTTTATTAACTAAAAATTCTTTTCTAAATATAAAAATCTTTTATGAAAGCAATTCTATCAAGAGTTCTATTAAGAGTGTGTGTGAGATATAACTTGAGCAATCCACCAACTATCTATCCTTTACATTTTTAACTAAACAAAAAAACTAAATCTTATACCTAGACCCAAGTCTTCATCTTCTTGAAGTCTTCACTTGAAGGCTTCTCATCTTCTTGACTTGGTCCAAATGCAATCCACCGAGCTCATCTCTAGATGTGTTCTTGATGCATAGGCTCGTGAATCAACCGGTGCTAGCTTCCAACTTGTCTTTAAATCCTTTGTTGAAGCTCCACACCTACTAAGATCTTGATAATGAATCTGTCACTAATTAAACACAAGATCATTAGTAATCATAACTTCATGAGTTGATCATCATCAAAACTGGGGTGATAGGCCTTTGGGCCAACAATCTCCCCCTTTTGATGATGACAAAACTCATGGAGTTATATATGCATGGATTAAAGTAAAGCTTCAAGGAAGCTCCCCCTTAACTCATGCATACCAAATAAATAATAATATATGACAATGAAGCTCATAAATATGTATGCAAATGATGGAGATGAAAAACAAAATAAATCTTTTTCTCCTATTGCAAAACAAGACATATATGCATAAATAACAAGGAAGACAAATACTTACTCCCCCTTAAGCAATGAAAACATGCATATAACTCAAATACTTCTCCCCCTTTTTGTCACTCATCAACAAAGGGTTCAAAGTAAAATCAAATCAAATAAAATTTTTCTCCCCCTTTTTGTCAAAAACAAAAAGATCAAGAAGGGGTAATACAAATCAATCAATAAAGATTTATATGCGATATACATTCATGAAGAGGAAGACGCTAAGTTAGCTTCCCTACACATATGCATTACATGAAGAAGGGATGACAAGCCCTAACTCACATAACACATATTATGTAATGCATAAGAGGAGATGTGAAGCTCCCCCTACACACGTATATCATATAAAGAAGAGTTGTCAAGCTCTTCAATTTATAATATACTCAACATGAATCTATATGTAGAAGAGATGTTAAGCTCTCCTTGCATATAGGCAATACAAATTAAAAATTTTGAATTTTTCTTATGAAAACAAAATTTTGAAATATCTTAAAATACACAATTTTCTTTAAGGTACCAAATGTAGAACAATCAAATTTTGAATTTTGATACCAATTTTGAAATACAATGCATAAGCTTGAAAATAAATAAGATTTGAAGTAAGCTTAGCATTAACAACTATTGTGCTTTAAATATGTAAAACAATTTTAGCTTAAGCACACAACAAATCATATATATGTATGAAGGAATTATATCAATGGAAAGTGATACATACATATATATAGGAAAGCAAAATATGAGTATATACAACAAGAATCATATTGATACCAAATGAAAATATCCAATGATACCAATTGAAAAATTAAGCTTAAGTGTATACATCATATAATCTACCATATGAAGAATTCGAACTAGTTAAATGAAAATGTTTAACAACTAGTACGGAATCCTTCAATCAAGGAATAAATCAAAAGTTTTTCATGACATATCAATGAAACACAAGGCACTAAAAACACTCTAGTGTCCATAAAATCCATATCAAAAGAAATGAGTGTACTAGTGTTATGTGGAACATGGCATCATGAAAAGTAGCAATAAAGTTCAATATTCCTTTTTTTTTAAAAAAAATAGTCACAAATTATCATAAATTTTGAAAACATGAAAATCATTAAAAAAAATTTATTATTACACCAAAATTTATATTTTAAGGTATATGTATATTTTGACAACACAATAAGCATACATACATATCCCTAAAATATAATTGAGTCCATATAAGTAGATTTACAATAAAGGCAAATGACTCAAAAGGTATACATGTATATCTTAAAGTTTGGCAAAATACACATATACATGAAATGAAAGCACATGATCATAAATCAAATTCAATAAGTGAGAATACAAGTTTAAAGATGTATGTATTATCAAAACTAAGCAATACAAGCACATTTCATGGGTTCAAATAAGCATTCAAGCACAAATATAAATAGATTTATTTGTGGCCCATAATATGTACAAGTATAAATCCTAGTGTTGACAAAAACTAACATTTAAACTAATATTCAAATCATGAAGCATCAAATAAATTTTGAGGAAATAGAATCATGTGTATATATAAAAATTATTTGAAGAATAAATAACTAGTATAAATTGTTTTTGAAAAACTAGTTAAAGATCCTTCAAAGATATGAAGTCATATATTTTTCATAAATAATACTAAATACATAAAAGTTCAAGCACTCATAGTCCATAAAGCTCAAAATTATCTATTTTCTTAAAAGTGAGTGTTCAAAGGTTATGTAAGTAGCATTATTATGAAAAAAAAGTCAATTTAGCTCAAAAAGATCATAAATCACATTTTTAACAAATCAAATTAGAAATCATTTTTCATTAAAATAACAATCTTCATGGTATATGTATGGTTTATCCAATCCTAACAATATGCATACATATCCCAAATATAAGAGAGTCTATTAAATGTATTTGCATGAAAGCAAGAGACTCACGGGTATACATGTATATTTATTAGATTTGAATTCGACACGCATATACATGAAGTAAATCACTAAAAATTGGCAAAAACGTGTATAAATGAGAATCATCAAAATTAGATCATACATATGCATAAAGTGGATACAAATGAGCATGAAGTTCAACTATATATATGAGTCAATTGTAGTTCACTATTTGTATATGTATAAATGTAAGTTTGATACATTCTACATCTAAGCATGTAATTACCACATGAAGCACATAAAATCTTAAAACATGAACATGCTATGAATATTATGGATGAACAAGCATGAACATAAAAAATAGGAGTTTAGAAATTGTTACCAACTCCAAAGCTCCAAATATGGTGGTCTTTCCCACCAAAATCTCCTTGATAGCAATGCATCCAAAAGTTTGTCCATCATGTCCATTGCATCCGCTATCAAGGCACCAATCCTCTCACGTTTTGTGAGAGCCCTCACCTACATCAAAATCAAAGGGTGGGGGTTTTGGTACCCATACTTTCTTGGGTCCTTTGGGGTTAGCTTTATTGCAAGGATCCCAAATCTTTTATACTTAGCAAAATATAAATGAGGTTTCTTATCAAAACAATATTTTGCTAAATGGCCTTTGCGGCCACAATATGTACATGTGTACACCTTAGTATGCTTATGTGTAGGAGTGTGATCATGTTGTGCAACATAAGCAAATGTATGGTTATGAATGTGTGGAGTTTGTTTCTTTGAAAACATTGACTCCAACCTAGAATGATTAAAAGCACAAGAGTTCAAAGTTGAACTCAAACCATCCATTTTATTTTTCAAATTCTTAATCTCATTAGTTGTGGCATGTAAAGCATGGTGAGATAAAGAATCATTTTTCTTTTTCTTTTGAAAAACATTATCCTTTTCTTTTTCAACAAATTTTCTTTTTAAAGATTTATTTTCTTGTAAAATACTTTCTTTTTGTTGTTCCACATAGCAATATCATTTTTCAAAATATTGTTCCCTTCACAAAGATCATTCAATTTTGAAAGCAAGGAAACATTTTCATTTTTCACATCTTTATTTTCCTTTTCTAAACATGCAAGTTTATTTCTAAAAGAATCATTTCTACATGCATGCAATCAAATTTCTTTTTCAAACTTTTGTTATCTTTTTCTAAGCATGTAATGTTATCTCTAAATGAGTCATGTTCTTTATGCATGCAAGCAATGTCCTTTTCAAATTTTTATTTTCTTTCTTAATCATGTCATACTATTCAAGCAATAGATGACAAAAGGTAGTAAGCTCATCATATGACATGTCATCATCATCGGATTCGGAATTACCTCAAGGGGTTATCCCCTTGGACCATGTAGCACTTGTTGGAGGTGTCGCTTCCAACATCCGAGTCACTCCCCGCATAGTATAGATCTTTTTCGCCGAGGGAGGTGATGATGTTCCATACTACAAAAGCCGATTCAACATTAGAAACCCTAGATAAATAATCATCATTTAGGGTTGACTTGATAGCATGAAGGGCTTTTGTATTAGCCTCAAAGTACTTGCTATTATTAAAATATGAATCATTAGTAGTAGCAAGATATACATGAATGCCTAAGGTCTTAAGGTACAATGACATCTTAACCTTCCAATGTTGATGTTAAGGATGTCAAAGGTGGGTGGTGACATGAGGTCCATGGTGTGTGTGTACAAAATCTTGTGATTAGCCTAAAAATGAGGATCTTTAACTCTAAGTTGTTAGACCAAAATCAGAGTACCAAGCTCTGATACCAATTGAAATATCACCTAGAGGGGGGGGTGAATAGGTGATGGCTAATCTAATGGTCACTTATGAACAAATGATGCGGAATTAAAACTAAGATGACCAAATAAAACTTCTTTTAATTAAACACTTATGTATAACACAAGAGTGTTGCCGAATTCCCTTTGCAGGGTTCTGGACAAGCTCCTCTAGATTCCCCTTGAAATGGGTTGAGGTGCCGCGTTGGCTCTCTTGGTTGAATACTAGTGTTAACAACAATCCCAAGCAAGTATAGCAATTATGAGCACAAGGGTATATCATGCATATAAGAGATAAAGACTATAAGTAATGCAAGATATAAGAGACAAAGAGAGAAAGAGAGATAGAGTAAGCAATCGCAAACACAAAGGGTTTGTTTTGAGGTTCGAGCACACTTGCTCTACATCCCGCCTTCGACACACGAAGGGTTTCCACTATGCAAGATCCCAATGGATCTCTCCTTGGTGCCGCAACACCTACAATCCCTCGGACTCCCAAGTCCCGTACACACGCAAGCTCCACAAGCTCGCCGAGGCCGCACCTCAAACCACCAAGAGCTCACAACCGAACTCTAACCACCAACGAGCACACTTGCCCGTCTCCTCAAAGAACAAAGAAAAGATCTTTGGTTATCACAACACTTTGATCACCTTACAGAAACTCTCACTACAACTCTCCTAGAGGATAGATATTACAATGGAAGCTCAAGTGTAGTGTGAGAAAATCAAGGAAAAGAACTATGGTGAAAAACACAAGAAATCACTTTTACACTCTCTTAATAAAAACACCCTTTAGATGGGAAGTATTTGCTCTCTATTTTGTGGAGAAAACTTCTGAAATGACTTAGAAAAACTGGCTCAAGAAGTTCCCAAAATCTTGGCTTCAAACAATGACAAAACCCCCTTTTATAGAGGTCAGAAAAATCTGACCGTTGGGGTCTGTCAGAGCAGCCGGTCGACCGGCCGGTCGACCGCCAACGGTCAAGAATCCGACCGTTGGAGCCTCCGGTCGACCGCCCGGTCGACCGAAACAAACAGAGAGCAGAACTCTCTGCAGCGGTCGACCGTATGGTCGACCGGACCACTGTGCTGACAACGTGCACAAGGCTGTGCACGTCCGGTCGACCGTGGGTCGACCGGCCCT
Source organism: Agave tequilana (assembly GCA_038442645.1). NCBI lineage: Eukaryota > Viridiplantae > Streptophyta > Magnoliopsida > Asparagales > Asparagaceae > Agave > Agave tequilana. Next base: position 219,176 of record JAVJIF010002657.1, read on the forward strand.
TGGTTCGGTCGACCGCTAGGTCGACCGGACTGGCCTGTCAGCCAATTTCAGGTCTGAAAACTGGTTTAAAAATTAATTTTAAAATCTTTTAACACTTATAAAAATTCCATAAACTTGTTTTAACATTCTATATTGAAAACCAAACTTGTGATAAAAATTTTCAAGACATATATCAACATATTCATATTATTTCAGCGTCTTGCAAATTTTATCAAAAATCAAAACATGTATTTTTCAAACTTGGTTTTCATAACTTTCACAAAATATAAAAACAAGATATTTGATTTCATTTTAAAGCATAGTTTGTATGGATATGATCCACTACACAATCATAATGTAATATCTATTAAGCTCTAAACTTGGTTATGGTTGAAAAAGAATATACATGATAGAAATTCCAAAAACCAAGGTATATATATATTGTCAAAAGAAAATCTTTTATTAACTAAAAATTCTTTTCTAAATATAAAAATCTTTTATGAAAGCAATTCTATCAAGAGTTCTATTAAGAGTGTGTGTGTGATATAACTTGAGCAATCCACCAACTATCTATCCTTTACATTTTAACTAAACAAAAAAACTAAATCTTATACCTAGACCCAAGTCTTCATCTTCTTGAAGTCTTCACTTGAAGGCTTCTCATCTTCTTGAGTTGGTCCAAATGCAATCCACCGAGCTCATCTCTAGATGTGTTCTTGATGCATAGGCTCGTGAATCAACCGGTGCTAGCTTCCAACTTGTCTTTAAATCCTTTGTTGAAGCTCCACACCTACTAAGATCTTGATAATGAATCTGTCACTAATTAAACACAAGAACATTAGTAATCATAACTTCATGAGTTGATCATCATCAAAACTAGGGTGATAGGCCTTTGGGCCAACATGTTGCCCCTGCATTTTTCAGTCCGAAGGGCATGACGGTGTAGCAATATACCCCTAGAGGTGTCCTGAAGGAGGTATGCTTTTCGTCATCAGGATACATTTTGATTTGATTGTATCCTGAGAATTCGTCCATGAAGGACATCCGTTCGAATCCACAAGTATTGTCAATCATGACATCTGTGATCGGCAATGGGAATTCGTCCTTGGGGCAGGCCTCGTTTAGATCGCGGAAGTTGATGCAGATCCGGATCGTCCCGTTCTTCTTGGCGACGGGGACGATGTTGGCTACCCAGTCGGGATGTTGTTCTTCCCTGATGAAGCCAGAATCAATAAGTTTTCTGACTTCTGATTGAATTGCCTCCATTATTTCTGGACGAAACCGTCGCTGCTGTTGTTTGACAGGCTTTACGTCCGGATTGATGTTGAGGCGGTGCATAGCCACCTGATGATCGAGTCCTGGCATGTCCTCATAATTCCAGGCGAAGACGTCTATATACTCTTGTACAAGAGATATTAGATCCTTTTTCTCCGAAGGTGACAGGCCGTCACTTATGAAGATGGGCTTAGGGTTAGCCTCATCTCCTAGGTTGATCTGAACAACCTTGTCTTCTGTGGGTGGCTCGCGCTGTTCAAAGCGAGTGTCCCAAAGAGCATTTAAATTTTTGATCCAAAGATCTGTATCAGATTGGATCATTTCTTCATTTCCATCTTCCAGGTGGCTGGTCGAAACCATGTTTACTGAAAGTTCCTTGAAGATGTTGCCGACACTGACATCTGACTCCCAAGATGATGTGTCTAAAGAGTAATCGTTGCTCGATGATTCTTGAGAATCGGAGGCTGATGGGACCGGAGTTGATACATAGCCCAACCCCCGGCGCGTCCGATGATAATAATCGGGGGCCTTCCCTTTCGGCACAAAGGATCGAAGCAGCGTCCTCCTTCCTTTGCCGAAGTTCAACCCGGGTCTGTTGGTCAGGTCGTACCCCATGCATCTCATCATTTTGAGTGCTTTTGGTTCATAATGACCGAATTGAGGGGATTCCTCCTCGCCTTCCGATTCTTCGCGGGGCGTTAGTTCAGACGAGATTTGCCCAAAAAGAATTGGTTTTTGGCCTTTCCGTCTTGCTGGAACCATAAATATAGATTCTTGCGCATTACCATTATCTTGGTATGTCTCGAAGGACGACTTCACTGGTACATGCAACGATGTCAAAGCATCTATTGCCGACCAGGGGTCATCGTCTACTTCGGTGCTAGTGTCTGATAGTACTGAATCAGAAGCAAACACAGAAAAATACGCAAAATCTAAATCTTCATTAATATACCAACCGCCTACATCGTCGGTGGTATTATCAACATCGAGCTTATTAGTGCTCTTTACAAGTGGTTCTAACTCCCACAGGCACTCTTCTTTCTCGGGCTCGGTGTCATCTTCGTTACCAGAGTCTGGCTCCTCCGGTCGCGGGACTTCATCCGCCTCTACCGGATCTTGGTACAGCAAAGAGTCGGTGAAATAATTCTCGACCCCTTTGAACGGATACCTTTCGGCAATCAACGTCTGCACCTTTCCACTCCCGTCAATGTATTTCATGACTTGGTGGAGAGTGGAGGGAACGATGGAATTGCGGTGAATCCACGGTCGTCCCAGCAATAGATTGTAGGAAGTGTCGGCGTCAATGACGTAGCATGTCACTTCCGACTTGAGGCTTCCAATCTGGCATTTGAGCTTGATTTTTCCCATCGGACGGGTCTGGTTGGCATTGAACCCATAGATAGTTGTCTGAGTAGGGCTCAAACGATGAGTAGGAATGCCCAGATGTTGCATGACCCGGCGAGGCATGATGCTCAACACGGACCCTGGATCTACCTGAATGCGGTTCACCTCAGACGATCCAATATACCATGTGAAATAAAGGGGGTCGATCATGCTTCCCTTTAACCTGCATATCATCTGCTGTGAAGGTAATGCAGGGAGCATTTGGGGAGGTGTGGAGGCAATCCTCTACACCTTCCTCCTTCGGCACCTGGGTCATGAAGACCTCGGCATTTGCCAGAGCTTCTTGTAGAGCTTCTCTGGTCGACTTTGATAGTTAAGAAGTTCATACAAGGTAATGCGTGCCAGGATGTTGGCTAGTTGAGCCAGGACATCAAAGCGGTAAGGTGTCGTGGATCCTTCGTGGATCCTTCCGCCATACCTTTTGAAAGAACTCGAGAAAACCGAGTTTCTTTCTGTTTCTCCACAGGTTGTCTTGTGGAGGGCTTGGTTAGTTCTGCAGCTGATTGTGGAGGGACTACCGCCATCTCGCCATACTGTTTCAAGTACGACTGTCCCGAACGGGTTCCCGCCATCGGTTGGTTGGGCTCTGCGGCCAAGACTATTGTTTCCTCCTCTGAGTCAGTTAACGAGGGAACATCAGTCTCGGCTTCTCGAGAGGAGGCACCCACACATTGCAGGATGAGGCCTTTGCCTTGCCTTTGGATTTCCTGTTGGTCACAGTAGTCCATTGCTGTTCATTGACAAGGTCAGGGTGGACCCACATGATTTCCCCTTGAGGTGTAGGGACGGGTACCAGCCTTTCTCTTGCTGCTGGTGAGGGTCTATGTTGACCATTCTCAGCTCTCCTCTTGGAATAGGGACCACCCTGTTGGCCCAAAGGCCTTCCACTAGTTTTGATGATGATTAACTCATGTAGTTATGTGTACTAATTTATCTTGTGATGTTTAAGTTTCAGATCATTTAACAAGATATTAGTTGGTGAAAGCTTCCACACATCTTTCACATGTTGATTCAAGAGCCCGAGCGTCAAAGATCATATATAGCACTTGCTTGGTGAATCAAGGAGCTTTGGATCAAGCCGTCTTGGAGATTGCGCTCTAGCTTGAAGATTGCGCTCTACAAGAAGACTTAGGTATCCATAGTTTTAGTTTTGAGTTTAGATCCTAATTGTAAAGATTAGTATAGTATGATAAGCTCAAGTTCACAACACACACCTTTCATGTTTTGATTTTCGGTTTTAGGTTTAACCGATCTTGGTTTTCATGAATAGATTTTTATCAAAACAAGTTTACATGGTTTATGTATATTAGATTTGTTCTATCTACATGCATGCTTCAATTGTTTAGACAAACTTTGTTTGATAATCTATTCCATGTGTTTTATGTTTTGGTATTTACAACAAAACATATTTTTGGACTTAATGACAAAAATCATAATATATATATGTTTCTTGTATATTGAATTTCTATTCATATACAATATGCTTCAAAGTGTTTAAATATCATATTTTGTATCATGGATGAGTTTTAGACAATGTGTATTTTCTATTCAAAATACAAGGTTTTAGAAAATACGATTTTTGGTTTTTGGCAAAATTTCTTTGACACAAAAATAGTCAAATATGTTTGAAATTTGTGTTAGGATTTTTAAAACAAGTTTGTATTTCAATATAAAATGATAAAACTATTTTTGTGGAATTTTAGAGATTTTGTGGGATTTATTGGAATATTTTTTACCTCAGATTTCTGACCCATTTGCTGCCTGCCAGGCTAGTTCGGTCGACCGTATCGGTCGACCGCATGTAGCGGTCGACCGTCACGGTCGACCGACGACGTGCACAAACCTGTGCACGTTTCTGGCACAGTCAGCGGTCGACCGGAGCAGAATAGTCTGCTCTCGGGATTATTCGGTCGACCGGGCCGGTCGACCGCTAGTTGCCAACGGTCAAAAATTGACCGTTGGACGGTCGACGGGCCGGTCGACCTGAAGGCTATTTCTGGCAAATTTCTGTCAACGGCTATTTTCTGATAATTGCCTATAAATACCCCATTTGCAAGAGTTTTTCTCTAAGAATTTTGTGCGAATTTTTCCACTCTCTCAGGTGTTTTTGCTGCAATCAAAATAGGTTTTGGATTCAAATTGAACAATACATTTGGTGTTTTTGTTAGGGTTTGGAAAATCAAAGAAAGGGTTTTTGGAAAGGATTTTGATTGAATTCTCTATCTTTGTTTCAGTTTTTTCCCAAGGATTTTTCTTTGTGATTTCTGATTTTCATTCCTTTGGTTTTCTCCACACTTGAGCAAAAATCTACTATCTATATCTATAGGATATTTGTGTGGGAAGAAGAAGTTGTTTGTGGTTGTTGTTGTGACCACCAAGTTGTAACCCAATCTTTTCTTAGCTTTGTGCTTTGGGTTGTATCCCTCTAGTTGAGAGGTGATCCTTGTATTGGTGGTGATTGGGAGTTTGTTGTATTGGTTTGGAATTTGCCTCAAGGAGGAGGTTGTGATTGTTGGAGTTTGCCTCAAGAAGGAGGTTGTGATTGTTGGCTTGGATTTGTGCCTCAAGGAGGAGGTTGTAAAGAGAGGAGTTGGGTACTCTTTGTAAAGGGTCCTAGGTGGACGAGCTAGTGGAAATCCTTCGTGTGTCGAAGGCCGGGATGTAGAGCTGGGTGCTCGAACCTCGGAACATATCTCTTTGTTTGCGCTTGATCCATTGACTCTCTCTCTCTCTTTACTTTGTGCAAATTGTTATATCTTGTACTTGCTTGTGTGTGCATCATTGTTGTAATTGCAATTAGTTTTTAAATTCCGCATTAAGTTGACTAGATTAGCATTGTCACCTATTCACCCCCTCTAGGTGACTTTTCAATTGGTATCAGAGCTAGTGCTCCTGATATTTAGGTTTAACCACCTAGGAGTGATCTTGGTTTGCTAATCTTCATTTGCATCTCATTTGCACTCATACTAGTTTGCTCTCATGGCTAGCCCTCCTATGTTTGACCATACTAGACTTGACTCTTGGAAAGTTAACATGACTAGATATTTAAAAACACTAGGTCATCTAGTTTATCAAGCCATCACCATAGAAGCCCTCCCAAATACTAGTAAGCATAAGAAGGCCAATGCACTTGCACTTCAAACACTTAGAGCATCTTTTGATAATAATCTCTTACTTATTTTTGATAGTTTTAACTCGGCTTTTGCAGTTTGGAGCGTCTTGACATCTCCGGAGCTTCCAAGGATCATCAACAATATGAGGAGATCTAGGAGAGATGTATCCGAAGAGCCTTGTTTTATGGCATATGGGAATGACTCCCATGAGGTACAATCGGACTCTCAAATACATGATAGCTCTAGCTCTTATTGCCATGGATGTTTTGAGGTTCAAAATTTAAATGTTGAACTTGCTTCTAAGCTTGAAAAATTCTTGGAAAAACATAACTCATTGAAAGAAAAACATTTGATTTACAAAAAGAAATGAAGGATTTATGCTCTACTTTTGAAACCGTTTTGCAAGAGAAGAAGAGATTACTAGTGAATGTGACTCACTAAGATCTCAACTAGACATTGCTTTAAAGAAATTGAAGTTTTAAAAGGCAAAAATGATTGTGATGATATTTTGGAACACAATGAGATTTTATCCTCAAGATTGGATTGTGTTTTCAAAGAAAACCTTACTTTGAAAAATAAAATTGATTCTATTACTAAAGAATTGAATTTGGTTTTGTCTAAAAATGAATCTTTGCAAAATGATATTGATTTGCATGTTTTCCATGCTAGCATTGCTTCTATCTCTAGCACTTCTATTGCACGCTCCACTTTATCTTCTAGCATAGAAAATGATATAAATAATTTGAAGAAAAGTGTTGATAATTTGGGCTCCACTTTGAGCCATTGTGCCATGAATCACACACGATTGGAAACCTTGGTTCGCAAGAAACAAGTTCCAACCTTGCATGCACACCCATCTAGGCATACACATGCTTTTCATGATCACCACCATCATATGTGTGCTCACGTGTACACATGTACACATTGTGGTCGAAAAGGCCACCTTGCTAGATTTTGTTATGATCGTTTACATTTTGAAATTTAGCAAATAATCTTATTTGGGTTAGAAAGGATACTAACCCCCGTGGACCCACTAGAAAATGGGTACCAAAAACCACCTCTTTGACTTTTGATGTAGGTGGGAGCTCTCGCATCACTTGAGGGCATTGGTGCCTTGAGGTGGATGCATTCTAAGCTTAAAAGAGAATCATTTGGATGCTTCACTCTCAAGGAGATTTGGTGGAAGGACCACCGTGTTTTGGAGAACTAGAGATGCACCTTCATCGTTTTGGTATCATTCTCTAACTCCCATTTTTATTTGCATGCTTTTAATGTTCATCTATTTATAGCATGTCATGTTTTGTTATTCATTATGCCTATGCCATGCTTATTAGATTAATGTTATACATGTTTAGTTCCTTGAGCACCCATGTTTCATATGGATCTATATTTAGTGTCTCACCTTGTTTAAACTAACATGTATGCTTTAGATCTAATGTACATGCATATGCACAATGATCATATGATTTTATGTTTTAATGATTCATGTGTTGATTAGTATGTTCATTGCTATACATGTATTGGAATTTGTAATCACCATTGTTTACATGATTCCATATTTTGTGTTTTCACAATTGTTTTGATATTATGTATATCTTGATTTTATAGCATATAAATTTACATAAGGATCATTTTTAGAATAATGTTGATTTATGACTTATTTTATGCTTTATAATTTGAATATATGCTTAGATGTTAGTTTTCATGAAAACTAGGAGTCATACTTGTACATAGAATGGGCCACAAATAAACCTTTATATATGTTTGTGCTTGGATGCCTATTTGTACTCATTAGATGTGCTAGTATAGTCTAGTTTTGATGATTCATGCATTCATACATGTATTCCTCATTTTTGATATGATTTATGATCATGTGATTTCTATGATAAAGTGTTTTCACTTCATGTATATGTCTATTTTGCCAAATCTTAAGATATACATGTATGCCCCTTGAGTCATTTGCCTTTCATGCAAATCTATATTTTGGACTCAATTGTGTTTAGATATATGTATGTATACTTTTGCTTTGTCTAAACATACATATACCTTGAAGTATAAATTGACTTTTAATGAAGAGTTTAGATTTTCATGTTTTTAGGAGATTTCCTTTAGTAATGAAAATTTAGTTCTCATATGTTTATATTTTAAAGGAATTTCAATTGAGCTTGATTGTCCATTTTCATGATGATATGTTTCTCACAACACTTGTACACTCACCTTATTTTGATGTTTTCTCATGATTTCATTTTCATGAGTACTATTGGTGCCATATAGATTTTGAGTGTTTAGTGATCTTGTGATTTTCATGTTTCATGAAAAATCTTTTTGTTTTATCTTGAAGAATTTCTACTAGTTCTCAAATTTTCATAAACTAGTCGGTATTCTTCAAATTGGTAGAGTTTTTCAAACATACTATATTGTTCATTTGGTCTTGGTTCCATATGAATTCATATGCTTAATTTTAAGATTTGTTTATGAATTTATATGTTTTGGTTTTATGAATTCTTGTGTTTTAGTTGTTTTGGTATTTTTGGTATCAATATGACATCTTTTTGTATACTCATATATGTTTGTGTTTTATATATGTATGCTTACACTTCATATAGTATCAATTTCAATTGGTATCTATTTCTTACATACATATATAGATGATTTATTTGTGCTTCAAGATATCACAAATTTTGTTTATGCTTAGCTTGAACTTTTCAAATTGAAACAATGTTAAAGAAAATTTCAATTGATTTGTTGTTTTTCAATTGATATCAATATACACTTCATTGCCACATTTTTTTTTGGTATCATATTGATTTAACCCTTTATTAGTTCTATGCTTTGAACAAAAAGGGGGAGAAAAATTTATTTTTTTTGCTTTTATTTTTAACCCTTTTTGATGATTGACAAAAAGGGGGAGAAGAATTTGAGTTTTATATGCATATTTGTGTTTGCATATAGTTTACTTTTGATGAAAAGAAGAAGCCTTGTTTATATGCATGTCTATGCATGTTTTATGTGCATGTTTTATGTTTCATTTTTATTTTTTTTATTGGTATCAAGAGCATGTTTTAATATTGTTTTAAACACATATAAACATGTTTTAATAACATTCATTGCATATCTTATATGTTTTATTGTTATGCATGAGTTAAGGGGGAGCTTCTTTGAAGCTTTACTTTAATCCATGCATATATAACTCCATGAGTTTTGTCATCATCAAAAAGGGGGAGATTGTTGGCCCAAAGGCCTTCCACTCTAGTTTTGATGATGATTAACTCATGTAGTTATGTGTACTAATTTATCTTGTGATGTTTAAGTTTCAGATCATTTAACAAGATATTAGTTGGTGAAAGCTTCCACACATCTTTCACATGTTGATTCAAGAGCCCGAGCGTCAAAGATCATATATAGCACTTGCTCGGTGAATCAAGGAGCTTTGGATCAAGCCGTCTTGGAGATTGCGCTCTAGCTTGGAGATTGCGCTCTACAAGAAGACTTAGGTATCCATAGTTTTAGTTTTGAGTTTAGATCCTAATTGTAAAGATTAGTATAGTATGATAAGCTCAAGTTCACAACACACACCTTTCATGTTTTGATTTTCGGTTTTAGGTTTAACCGATCTTGGTTTCATGAATAGATTTTTATCAAAACAAGTTTACATGGTTTATGTATATTAGATTTGTTCTATCTACATGCATGCTTCAATTGTTTAGACAAACTTTGTTTGATAATCTATTCCATGTGTTTTATGTTTGGTATTTACAACAAAACATATTTTTGGACTTAATGACAAAAATCATGATATATATATGTTTCTTGTATATTGAATTTCTATTCATATACAATATGCTTCAAAGTGTTTAAATATCATATTTTTGTATCATGGATGAGTTTTAGACAATGTGTATTTTCTATTCAAAATACAAGGTTTTAGAAAATACGGTTTTTGGCTTTTGGCAAAATTTCTTTGACACAAAAATAGTCAAATATGTTTGAAATTTGTGTTAGGATTTTTAAAACAAGTTTGTATTTCAATATAAAATGATAAAACTATTTTTGTGGAATTTTAGAGATTTTGTGGGATTTATTGGAATATTTTTTACCTCAGATTTCTGACCCATTTGCTGCCTGCCAGGCTAGTTCGGTCGACCGTATCGGTCGACCGCATGTAGCCGGTCGACCGTCACGGTCGACCGACGACGTGCACAAACCTGTGCACGTTTCTGGCACAGTCAGCGGTCGACCGGAACGGTCGACCGGAGCAGAATAGTCTGCTCTCGGGATTATTCGGTCGACCGGGCGGTCGACCGCTAGTTGCCAACGGTCAAAAATTGACCGTTGGACGGTCGACCGGGCCGGTCGACCGAAAGGCTATTTCTGGCAAATTTCTGTCAACGGCTATTTTCTGATAATTGCCTATAAATACCCCATTTGCAAGAGTTTTTCTCTAAGAATTTTTGTGCGAATTTTTCCACTCTCTCAGGTGTTTTTGCAATCAAAATAGGTTTTTGGATTCAAATTGAACAATACATTTGGTGTTTTTGTTAGGGTTTGGAAAATCAAAGAAAGGGTTTTTGGGAAAGGATTTTGATTGAACTTCTCTATCTTTGTTTCAATTTTTTCCCAAGGATTTTTCTTTGTGATTTCTGATTTCCATTCCTTTGGTTTTCTCCACACTTGAGCAAAAATCTACTATCTATATCTATAGGATATTTGTGTGGGAAGAAGAAGTTGTTTGTGGTGTTGTTGTGACCACCAAGTTGTAACCCAATCTTTTCTTAGCTTTGTGCTTTGGGTTGTATCCCTCTAGTTGAGAGGTGATCCTTGTATTGGTTGGTGATTGGGAGTTTGTTGTATTGGTTTGGAATTTGCCTCAAGGAGGAGGTTGTGATTGTTGGAGTTTGCCTCAAGAAGGAGGTTGTCATTGTTGGCTTGGATTTGTGCCTCAAGGAGGAGGTTGTAAAGAGAGGAGTTGGGTACTCTTTGTAAAGGGTCCTAGGTGGACGAGCTAGTGGAAATCCTTCGTGTGTCGAAGGCGGGGATGTAGAGCTGGGTGCTCGAACCTCGGAACATATCTCTTTGTTTGCGCTTGATCCATTGACTCTCTCTCTCTCTCTTTACTTTGTGCAAATTGTTATATCTTGTACTTGCTTGTGTGTGCATCATTGTTGTAATTGCAATTAGTTTTTAAATTCCGCATTAAGTTGACTAGATTAGCATTGTCACCTATTCACCCCCCTCTAGGTGACTTTTCACACCCCCGCAGGCGTTGGGGGTTATCTTCCAAACTGGAGAACTGACGTCACATTAGCCGTCACCTTCTTCTGCTCTGGTCGGAGCTTTAACACCTCCGCATCAATCAGAGCTTGAAGGATGTCCTTGAAGACGTAGCAGCTCTTAGTAGGGTGCCCCAGCATCCTGTGGTACAAGCAATAGGTGGGATTGTCGGTCTTGCCGACTTCCTCGGGGTGCCGAGCTTCAGGGAGCTTCAGTCGGTTGCTCTTGTTGAGTAGTTTAAATAGCGAATCGACATGTTCCTCCTTGAAGGAATATTGCTTGTTGGCGCGAGGCTGACTTGAAGAGCCACTCGCCTTGCCTGATTGAGGTTTGGCGGGAGATTTGGTCTCCATTGCCAAATTATCCTTCCGCTTTGTTTGGAGGGATGTGTCTGGCGCACGCCTTGTCGACCTTTCCGGCCTAGGCTTACCTTCCTCCGCTCTGACGCGGGCGACAATCTCCTCAGACTGTTCACCTTGTTGGACTAATTGCTTCCAGGTGCGGCTTTCAGCAACTCCTATTTGAGTAAGGAGTGAGGTTTGGAGATTGTGGCGGCATGTTTCCACCAGGATGGCCTGGGTCATACCGCTTGGACACCGGAGTGCCACGTTCCGAAACCTTTCCACAAAAGACTTAACGGACTCTCCCTTTCGCTATTTAGTAGCCAAAAGGGTGGGTATCGTGACTTCCGAGTCATCTTCGAAGAAGCGTGTTAAGAGCAGCTTCTCCAAATCGCCCCAGTTCTTGATAGAACCTTCTGGGAGCTTCATGAACCATTCAAAGGCCAACCCTTTCAGGGTGCCGATGAACAGGCGCATCAGGATGGCATCATTATCTACTACATTCCCAGTTTGGGATTTAAAGTAGTAGATATGCTGATTGGGTGACCCCTTCCCATCAAAGGCTTGGAGAGTTGGAGCTTTGAACTTGGGCGGGTACGGAACCAAGTCCCATTCAGCCGGGTAGGGCCGAACCACTCCTACTTCTTGGAGGTCTTTGCGATTGGCAAGGGCCTCGAGGCGTCGCTCAGTTGACTCATTCTTTTAGCATGAGCCTTCCCCGGGTCTTGGTCGCCCTTTACTTGCGACGAGGACTTGGACGAGCCGGAAGTAGATCGCCGCGTCTCCTCAGAAGGTTCGGAAGATGAGCTTTCTCCCTTTCTCCCTTTGCCCTTTGACTTTTTAGGAGGAGACCTCCTCCTGTCTTCGAGCAGCTGTGCAATCGCCTGCTTGAGGGAGTTGATAGATTCTTGCTGAGAAAGAATCATATCCATTTGTGCCTTCTGGATCTGTTCTAAACGTTTAGCCGTCTCCTCAGGAGTGCCTGTCATGTAGGCGAAGGTCTCCTTCTCGACGGAAGAGTTCGAAGTCCTCGATTCCGCTACGGCGGAGTGAGAATCATTCACTTTAATGCCATGGGCTAAGGCATTATAGTCAATTGGGGGAATGGCACCAGTCCGGGTGCGAGTGTATTGATACACCCCTTCCAGCTCAGAGTCAGACTCATCTGAGCTGACTGCAGGTTGTTTCCCTTGCTCTTGCTTGTCATATTCGCAGTAAGCTCCGGGTACTCAACGTCAGAGAAGGTTCTCCTTCTGTGGGAGCGTCTTCTTTTAGCTGACGGGGGAATCAGGGTCAGCTGTCTGACTAAAGACTACTGATGTACGCCTGATCCGCAACGGCACTCAGAGAGCATATGGATGAGCCGTTGGCAGCAACACGACGAAGTGGCCTGATTGGCACTTCTTTTCTTCGTCAAATAATCCCTCAAATCCATAGGAGGGGGATTGAAAAGATTAGCCTCGCAACGTCGAAGACGGGAGGCATCCATGTGCTGTACAGCTTGGACGCAGGCGTCAGGGACGCGGTTCTCGCGCCGCAGCTGTTCAACGCGCGTCTGGCGTCTCTGTTGAGACAAGAAGCGCCTGTCGCGTTACTGCTTGGTGTGTCGGGGCAGAGACACTTGAGAAAGAGTGGGCTGCTGGGCCCCACGTCTATAGGCGCGTGCCTCTTGTGCTTGACAAGGCGCAGAGGCTTCACCTTGGCGTTTGGTGAGTTGGTCCTCAGAGGACCTAACTGAAGGAATCTCGCGTTTGGGCCGCCAAACGCGGACTTCGTGGGGCGCGAGCAAGGCGCCAGTTTGTATGCTGCGTCCAGCCTCAGTCAGACAACCAGAGGTTCCAACTTGCAGCTGACGCGCACGTCTCCTCTGTCGACGCTCAGTGTTCCGGTTGCGTCGCGGAGGTGGAGAGAGACCAACAACATCCTGATGCTGAACATCAGAGATTTTAACCACGCGGGTCTCCTGAGAGACGCTGACGCGGGTGTTCTGTGCGACGCGGTTGGTCACAAAGGTAGTTGTGCCTGGGGCCACGCGGGCCTTCTGAGAGGCGTTGGCGCGTGTACCTTGCTTGGCACAGTTGGCAGCAGCAGCGCCCGAGAGAGCTTCAGATCGGGCTTCGGGGGCATTCCCCGTCGAGACCCGGCGGCAGACGCGGGTCTTTGGGCTCTTAGAGCCGGAAGAGAGAAACTCTTCGTACTTCGCCTGGTCGAACTCGACAATGAGCGATTCGACCATCTTTCCCTTACGGAGGACGTCATCCTGCGCCACGATTTGCTCATCAGTGACAAATGTAGTCCCCAGCGGAGTCGCCATCTCTTGTTCGCAGAGGGAAAATCTCGCGTAAAGTTTCCTTGAATCAATTGAAAGTTTACAACGGATTAATACTCCGATTACAAGGGAGGGAGGATGTTGAGTCTTGAATCCTCCCTTTGTTTAGTGCTGGGTTCTTCGTGTGGCGGTGGAGAGTGAATCTTGTTCTCCGTTGACCGGATGACCGTCGGGATCGTCAGAGATCTTCTCTTTGGCTGGTAGAAGGAGTAACACAGCTCTGTCAATAAAACTCACAAAGAGAAGGTAGGCAAAGGGCAACTCGTACGCAGCAAGCTTGACGAAGAGTTGAGCCCTCTCTTGTCTCGGTCTGTCTCTCTCTGTGATCTTCTGATCCTCTTTGTGCCAGATGCCTTTCTGATCGCCCTTGTGTCTATCCCCTCTCTTCTGATTGCCTCGACCTCATAGCAAACGAGGCTATTTATAGAGGTCCTAGGGGGGTGAACGTGCCCCCTAAAAATGCTCCACGATGAGGGGCCAACTTCCCCACTCCCCGCTATGTGGGCGGTGACTGGCCCAATAACCAGGGCGGTTATAACCGAGGCGCGGGTTTGGACCCTCGCGCCTTGATGCTGAGACGCGGGTGTCGAGCCCACGCGCCTTGAGGTGAGACGCGGGTGTCGAGCCCACGCGCCTTAAGGTTGAGACGCGGGTGTCGAACCCACGCGCCTTGATGTTGAGACGCGGCTGTCGAGCCCACGCGCCTTGAGGTGAGACGCGGCTGTCGAGCCCACGCGCCTTGATGTTGAGATGCGGGTGTTGAGCCTTCGCGCCTTGAGTCTGAAACTCTGCCTTTTAATGGCTTGTCTATTAGTGATTTTTAGACAGCCTACAGTGTTCTTGGCTTAATTTATAAAAAAAATCCCATCACTCTTTTGCTTGATTTGGAGTCCAAGAAAGTAGTTTAGCTCTCCCATTATAGACATCTCAAACTTGTTCTTCATGCATGATTTAATATCTTTACAAAGCTTTTCATTAGTAGATCTAAAAATAATATTATCAACATAAATTTGAACAATTAGGATATCACTATATACATACTTTGTAAACAATATGGTGTCAACTTTACCTTTTATTAAACCATTTGAAATAAGGAAAGTTGAAAGTCTTTCATACCAAGCTCTTGGAGCTTGTTTTAAATCATATAAAGCTTTATCAAGTTTAAAAACAAACTCCGATTGTGTAGGATCAACAAACCCGGGGGTTGTTCAACATACACTTCTTCATCAATAAAACCATTTAAAAATGCACTTTTCACATCCATTTGAAAAATTTTGAAATCTTTAAATGAAGTAAAGGCAAGTGTCATCGGTATAGCTTCAAGCCATGCTACGAGTGTAAAGGTTAAACTCTTTATCAGTATTCCTCAGCTGAAACTTCTGACGAAAATCCCTTTTATAACCTTAAAATTCTCACATCTCTTTAATAGCAAACTGAGCTATTTATAGGGGTTTCAATGATAAAATTATCCCCTAAAAGCCCTCCATAATGGGGTTAACTCCTCTCATTATAATGGCAGTAATTGACCTGGTAATGAGGGGAGTTATAACAAAACACAGGGCTTTTTTGCAGTTAAAACGCGGACTTCGGGCTCTGCTTCTTGACATCGCAGTGATGCTGGGACGTGGGATTCGAGCCTCGCGTTTCGACACTGCAGTGACGCTGAGATGTGGGCTTTGAACTCTGCGTCTTGGCATTGTAGTGATGCTGGGAAGCGGGCTTCGAGCCTCGCATTTCGACAATGCGGTGACGCTGAGACGCGGACTTTGAACTCTGTGTCTTGGCATTATGGTGATGCTAGGACGCGCGCTTCGAGCCTCGCATTTTGACATTGCGGTGACGCTGAGACGCGGGTCTTCGAGCATCACGTTTTGATACTGTGGTGACATTGAGACGCGGGCTTTGAGCTCTGTGTCTTGGCACTACGGTGATGTTCAGATGCGAGCTTTGAGCTCTGCGTCTTGGTATTGCAGTTCAGCTGGAGACGCGGGCTTCGAGCCCCGTGTTTTGACTTTGTACAAGTGGCTCTGATTAGCCTCGCATCTAAGTATAAACTCTGCTCTCTGATAACTTATCCACAGTGATTTTTAGACAGTTTACAGAACCTCCTCCAAAGTTTTCAAAGTTCCGCGGTTGACTGGGACGGGTTTGAAATACTTTGAATTTTTTTGCTGGAAGCAAGCTCTTAAGATTGGAATGGCAATCTTCTGAGATATCTTGAGCTCCATCTCGTCTGGATCTTAATCTTCATGAGTATACTGTTAAACTCTTTGAAGCCATTAGAGATGATCATCGTGAGTGTCTGGATACGCAGTCTGGACCTCCTCGGTGCTCTGAGCTGGTTGTTGGTGTACTGTTGAATTAGGAGAAATAGTCATCTGTTTTTGCCAGTGTACTATTGAACTGATTGCAGAAGTAAAGACTGAATGCAGGTCTTGTAGGTGCAAAGGTCGTGTTGATTTAAAGACGGGGACCTTGTCTAAAGTGAAAACGTGGCTCTCATTCATCGGAGAGAAGTGAGCATTGAAGTGGAGACACAGCTCTCACTTGGTTGCAGTAATGCAGACTTCAAAGTGGAGACGCAGACCTCTTCTTGCTGGGGAGACGCGGCTCTATGAAACGCGAGACTCGCGTTCTGAGCGCATTGCCACATGTCTGGAAAAACTTGAAGAGACGCCTTTCTCTTATCACGTGAGGTTCACGTTTGAGGCGCGTTGCCATGCGTTGGGCAAAGCTTGAAGAGAAGCCGCTTTGAAGCGTGCTGCCAGCTCAGTCGAAGCTTGAAGAGACACCATTCTCTTAACACGTGATGTTCGCGTTTGAGGTGCGTTGCCACGCGTCGAGAGATGATTTGTTTCGAGATACATGTTCGAAAGGAGGAAATGGACTGAGCTAGAGTTCAGAGTAAACCGTTTAAGTCCTTGTGTTGATGTTCAAACTCTGAATATGTGTGTGGAATTACTTTGCTCTTTCGAATTACCGTTTGTAGCAAAAGCTATAACAGGTCATATCCGCAGGGAGGGCTTGCGATAGAAGCGTTCACAGTTCTTTATGTTTCAATTTTTGGGAAGAAAACGCAAAAATCAGAAAGCAAAACAAAGTAAAAATAAAATGATGAATCTTTGTAGTGTTTTTAATGAAAAGAAAAATGGAAACTAGGAAAATGGAATGAAAACGGTGAAGTTCGAAAAAAGAGAAAGTTTTAGAGAAGAGTTTTAAATTCGATGGAAAGAAAACCATGACTAACTAACATTCTACACTACTAACTTACTAATCTCATTGGGTGACTTGTGCCTCATGTAGATTCATTGGCAAATGTCCATCTTGCTTTGGCAAGTCAATAAGTTGCCCCAAATTGTGGATATGTTCTCATCTTAGCTTGGCTAAGTGGCCTCCTTGGATCATCGGTTCCCAATAGGTTCACAATAATGGAACATAGGTATTCACACTTTTAGATATGCTTAACAAGAATGTAAGATTCGTTAAATCATCAAAGCTATAACAAGCTAGCATGAAATAAGAAGATAGTACAATAAGTGTTACCATACTAAAGTGATCCATCTTCATGTTCCATCAAGGCACTTGTTGAAGAAACAAAGCTCTAAATGAGGCACACATGAATTATATGGAGGAGATAACAACGCCTTCACTAAGATTAGAAACAGTACTCATCTTCTTTCAGAATAAAAACACATGTTAGATACAAGACTAGAAATGTAAATATCCAATGAGTCATATGAGTTAGCATCACCCAAGAGTTAGTAGTTAGTAGTATTAGAAGTTAGTTAGTCATATTAGGGGATTAGTTAGCGATAGAAAAGAGAAGCAAGAAAGAAGACATGGTAACATAAGTGCAAGAAAGTAAAGAGCTTTGAAAATAAATGGCAATAGAGCAAGAAAATAAGAGGAAGAAAACTTGAACTTTTGTACTTGAATTGTCACTTCTTCAATTACAGAGTTCTCTCTCACCCTCTCTCTCTTTTCTAGATCTAAAAGGAGAAAATGAAAAGTACAAGAGATAACTAAGAGAGAACTAAAGAAAATCCTAAATTCTTTCCTAAAATTCTAGTTATCCTCTCCTCCCTTTTTACAGAGGCCCTTGGGGTACTTCCATAGGCCTCAGGAGCTGATCACTACCCATCGTAGCCATAGGATCAATCGCTTGATCAACGGCCAGAGATTTGTTGCAGAAACGCGGCTAGAGCCGCGTTTCCGCGGCAGATCTAGGCCATTGAGCCAGCGATCGCTCTTACATTCTGTTATGGTGCAGGTGCTCAGCTGGAGCTTCTAGAAGCCTGGGAATATCCCTTGGTTCGTTACAGAATTGGGCTTCCTTGATTTGGGCTCCTTAAAACACTTTTAATTCCTTGAAAAGTCTAAGATTTGGACCTTCTTCTCCACTAAAGAATGGACCTGAAAAATAAGAGAGAGAAACATTAAAAATCCTATTTTTATTAATACAAAGCATGGCAATGTGATATAAAATGATGCAAAATGTAACTCAAATCACACCCCCATACCTAACTTTTGCTCGTCCCCGAGCAAAATAAGTAAAGAAAAAGAGAAAATCCTAACTACATTATTACACCACTTTCGTAGGTGACACGATTGCACTGAACTCATGCAACAAGCCGTTAAACCTCTTGGTTATCCTAGAGGAGGAGTGTGGTCTCCTGAGGGTTTTCAGCAGATTGCACCCACAAAATCCAAAGTAAAAGAAAAAAAATGTTAGTGATTTTTCAAAAAGGAAAGGAAGAAGAAAGTTTATGATCCATTTTTTCCAAGAATTTAGGTGATCTTTCGGTTTTAGGTTACCCTAAACTTTTCCTTCTTATTATAAGCCTCCATTTGAAGTTTCGTCTTCAAATTAGGTTAAGTTTCCAAAATCAGAGAGAGAATAAGATTTTGTATCAAGCCTAACATATATACATTTATATGTATGAGGAATTGTTCTTAAACTATGATACATTTATTTATATTTTATCATCATTTTATTTATTTATATATATATATATTTACACTTATTTATTTTCTTAGCTTCATTAGGCTTTCTAATTTATCTATGTAGCGAGCCTTTTACCGATGACTCCCATACCAGACGGTCTTAGGGCACCAGATGAGGATACATCACTAAGGTTCAAGGACTCGAGTAAATTAGGCCACGAATGCTAAGGACTCAACCACCTTTAGGCGTGACTGGTTATGCTTCTTAAGGCACAACTAATCAGCTTAATTGGTAATCAAGTTTTTATTAATTTCTAACACATTTATTTTTCTTATCTCTCTCTATATATTTTTTTCTTTTTTTCTTTTTTCTCTTTTTTTATATATATAAATAATGGTACTAAGTCCTTGATTAATCCCTCAACATGTAAATGTATATAGTGCTTAGAAAAAATTCCAAGTCTAATTATCTTTCTATTCTTTTCTTTCTTAACCTAAAGATTCAACAACTCTTCTTATTTTGACTTATAACAAGAAATCCTAGTTTAGAATTTTCCTAATTCCTAAGATCAAGTTAACTCTTTTTAAAAATGGATCACAGAAAATATTTTTTTTTCATATATATCATTTTTTTTTTTCTCTTTTTCCTTTTCTTTTTTTTAAGAGAAAATCAAAATCTAAGAAAATCTTAGAAAATCAAAATCTTAGTTAGTACTAAAACTCAAAATTCCTAAAAACGAAAAAAAATATCTTTGTTAGTATCCACCCCCATACCTATCTCATGTATTGTCCCCAATGTATGCAAATAAAATACATGCATGAAATAGGTAAAGAAAAGATATCACCCCTCCTGCGGCTGGGACCAGCGGTGGTGCTTGGTCCGGTTGACTGCGATCTCCGCAAACCCTCCTCTATAAGATCTAGATGAGTGGTCTGCTCCTCCACCTGTTTTCTCAGCCTAACTTGCCCATTAAAAATTTTCTTCATGCCTTTCCAAATGGTAGACATTAAAGCTCTAGAATCCGTGGGGGGGTCTGCTGCCAAAAGGCTGGGTCATCATCATCCTCTAGAGTTCCTCCGAAGAGGACTCAGTGTGGGCATCTTCGGGCTGGACACTAGGGGTCTAGAGAGCATGGAGACAACTGTTACAAGCACTTGTTGCCCGCTTTGGTGTAACAAATACTTTATCATAAGAATCAAAGACAGCGTCCGGTAAGAAGTTCTTATACATACGAGTTACCAATATCGGATGTGAGTATTTGGTATCGCGTGTGCGCGAGGAGTTGGTGATGAGATAGTTAAAGATGGTAGTGTTGATGCAAACTGTATGCTGCCTAGTCATAAGATTGTGGATATTTTGTAGCACCGACCTATTAAAAGAGGTAGTGTAGTCAAGCTCAAGGATGTTGCGTTGGATCCAGCGTCCAACGCAATGTATGTTGTGAAAAGTGGTACAGGCTTTGAGTCCTCTATCTTGTTCAGTGCAGCGAGCTCTGATTAGTCTCTAATTTTGCATAATTTTCATCACATCTCACATTTATTTGATAAATAAATTCTGCTAATAATACCTTGCTTGCTTGATCCTAGGTCAATGGAGTTCAAATGAAGAAGAAGACCCAAATCACCATTTAATTGGTGATTAAAGGGGTATTAAAATAGCCATTGAACTAGAGAAGCTTATCTGTCAAAACCAGGGGCGCTAAACCAGAAACCGGGCACGTTAGCTGACAGGGGGACAACAGCGCAGCACGCAGCAGGCGGCGCCGCACGCGCCGCCCAAGGAAAGCCGCGGGCCAAAACCAGAAACCAAGAGATCCAGCCGACAGGGGGACAACCAGGTGGAGCGCAGCAGGCGGCGATGCGCGCGCCGCCAAAGTAATGCCGCGGAAATGCGGCATTTGCTGCGTTTTCGCGGCAATACGGCCGCGCCGCGCGCGCCGTTTCGGGTCACATCTTGTCCCCGGGCCCATGTTCCCTTGGCGCCTATAAATACCCCCCTGGGGTTCCTGAGGAGGAGATATGCAAAGTTAGGAGTAGTTTCTTTTCTCCATTTTGTATTTTAGGGTAGTTTAGATTAGGTTAGTTCCTCTTCCTCCATTGTATTTTCCATTTTGTAGATCTTGTATTAGGGAGAGAGAGTGGTACATGTTGGGAAGCAAGAGTGCTTGTAACAGAAGGTGACAATCTATGAAAGGTGCTCTCTTTACCTCTCTATGTTTACTTCTCTCCAATCTCTTTTACATGTGTAGCTAGTTTTTCACTCATGGCAACTAACTACTAACCACCAACTAGTTTAACTTCTTTTATGATAATCCACATGAATCTAATAGCCTCATTTTGGCCTTGCTCTTGCAAGAGCCATTGATGGCTCATGATGATGGATCTAACTCTAACTTTCTAACCACTAACAAGTTAACATTACTTTATTCCATGCTTACTTTTCCATAGTATTGATGGTTTAAATATAGCTTGCACTTGTTTTGTTGAGTTGGGTTGTGAAGAGTTACATATGGGTCATACTTTGAATCGCTCTTGAACCAAGGACTAGTGATGGCCAATGATACGTGTGAGGCAACTATCACTAAGAGGTTAGCGTGTTGGTGGAGTCATTAGTAGTTAGTAGCCGTGATTTTTCTTTGTCTTTCACTTGATTTAGAAATATACCAAAAACTACAAAAACCATTCTTTCCTATGTTTCCCACTTCTTCGTATTTCACCATACTTCTCTTTTCATTCTTTCTTTTCCTTTCTTTTCATTCTTTAAAACTTTGAAGAACTTTTAACAAACACGTGAATCAACCGGTAAAGCTTCTATCGCCTCCCGTCCTTGTGGATACGACCCGTATAGCCACTTCGCTACTACGGAAGAATCGCAAAAGCAGTAACTTCGACCCACACTCTATTTACTTATTCTTGTGCTTGCTTTTTGCCGATCAAATTTTGGCGCCGTTGCCGGGGATGGGAACGGTTTGATTTCACAAGTTTGTTAACTTTTCTTCTTTGTTTTTTGGTGTGCAGGTTAAATTTTAGCATTGCAGAAGTCTACACTTGCTCAAGTGTGGTCGGGTAATTTCTTGTACATTCATATACTCTGCTACAAATTTTTTTATTACCTGTACACTGTAAATAATTTTAAAGAACTAAAATAAGGTAATTGGATGCTTTAAAACGGTTTAGACATTTGCATTTAGGCACGTGTTAATTTTCATTCCAATATACTATATTTGTTCTTATGTTGTTGTGATAGGAGGTATACATATGGCCTTGCATATAGTATAGGACAAACACTTCAGTGATTTACTCGCTGTTTTGTGTTCATGCTTATCTATATTGCACACTTGCACAAATTTAACTTAAGGGCAAAACCCAAAACAAGATAAGGTGGGGAAGTTATTACCCTCCCTTGGCCCAAAAATCACCTCCCCACTCACACAACCCAAGCCTTAATAAAAATTGCTAGACGTTGGCCCTAGGGACATCTCGGACTCATTTAAGAGATTGACCTAAGGGGAAGTTGTTAGAAGTTGACTTTTGTCAAATCGGTGTCTAAGGTTGGGGATTGAGAGGCGAAACCTCGAAGAACAGTGGTTTGGCATAATTAGGCCCGTTGCTCCAGCATGGATACCTCCCACTGATCTTGCCCCTACCTGGCCGATTAACTCGTGGTCAGTGTCCGACAATATACCCCCCGTGGACAGTCTAACCAGTTAGGAGTCGTCTAGGTCTAAGTCAACCCTAGCATAGGCTTGTTTTCTTTTTCTTTGTTTGTTTGTTTGTTTGTTTGTTTTCTTCTTTTTTGTAAATTGTGATATGGATTTTAACAACAATAATTCTTTCAATCATAATATGAATCCATATTTCACACCAACCTCATTTGACTCGGATAACTCTGACCCGGCAATGTACAACATGAACCAACACTATATGCCAAGTTGGGATTATCCGACTTAATATGACCCATATCCCCAACTATATGACCATAATTTTCAAAATAATTTCAACTCTTCACAGAGTTCATGGGGATTCACCTACCCCGAGTCAAATTTTCAACCATCTTATCCACAATTTTTACCATATTCGTTCCCCAATTTTGATTCATATACTCCTTTTCCTGAACCACCCGAAGAAAAATCATCATTGGAAAGGAGTATAGAAGAGTCCCTACAACAAATGCAAAATTTGCTCAAATCACAATCCTTTCCACATCAAATTCCACACACTTCTTTTCTAGAGCATCCAATTGAAGACGAATCTGAGCTCGAAAAGCGTTTGGAAGTCTTTTGTGATAAAGTGCAAAACATGTTGGACTCCTCATCTCAACCAAATTTTCAAGAGTCCTACTCATCCTTTCCAGTCTCACCTATTCAAAATGAACAACCATCAGTACTGGACTTGAGTATGGAACCCTTGCGTGAGTCCGAGCATCAATTGCAAAATCCGATGGACTCACAAATCCACCATAATTTCCAAAATCAACTTCCATACTCATATTTTCAAGAACCAATTATAAAAAGTATGGAAGACATGATTCCGAATCCAAATTTTGTTACACGGCCTATCAGTAGGTTAGATTCACTTTTGAGCGAATTAATCACTGAGAGTGAGGAAAGCCTTTCTTGTCAACCTTTGACCGATTCTTATATCCCTAACTCTACTGATTGGACCCATGAATCATGTCATTTTGGAAATCCAGATTCAATTTCGGAACACACATTTGAACTTGACCAAACTCCAAGTTATGAAAGTCACCTGGACATTCTGGCAAGTTATCCCTTTCCTGAAATTGAAATCGAACCTGAAAGTGATCCTGAACCTCAAGTAGATGATTCCTTTTTACTTTTTGATTCAATAATGACCCCGGTATCTTTACCAGATTCTTTCTCTATTCCGGAGTCAACATTGAATCCTGTGCCAGTACACCGTGAAATAGAATCACCAATCTCTCCTGATCACACTTCATCATTGGGGAAAGTGTGTGAATATCAATTCTTTGGTTTGGACCCTGTTTTTGACCCAATTTCGACTCTCATTGTTGACTCTCGACTTGATCTGAGTCAACTTCCCGAGTCGGTATCAGTTTTGTTCCTGTTCCATTTGAGTCCAAATCACTCATCTCTCAAAATCACACTTCATTGTTGGACAAGACTGTTGAAGAAAATGACTCAGTAATTATTTTTGAAAATTGGCCATTAGATGGGGATAAACTTTTCAATAAGACCATTCAATCAATCATCCTTTTATTGGGTCATATTAAAAAGGTCATTGGTGGGTTCCTGCAAGATCCATGCTATTTTGATTGGGTAGCAACGCTTGGCCCAATCAGACCACCACCGGAGCCACCCCCTTGAGGTAATCTCCCTTCCCTCTCCATTTGTTTCATGTATTTACACATTCACGATGCATTGAGGACCATGCATGAGATAAGTGTGGGGGAGGGTTTACTAACGTAGTTAGTTTTATATTTTCTTTCTTTTACACTTCTTTTAATATAAATAAAAAAAATCTTTTATATAAAAACTCTTTTCTTTTCTTTTTACAAAACTTTTTGAAACAAGAGAAATAGTTTTTAAGAAAATTAAGATTATCTTAGGAATTAGGAAGACCTAAAATTATGAAATTTTAAACCGAGTCAAAATAATAGATCTTGTTTAAATTTTAGGATAAGAAAGTAAAATTAAAAAGATAATTTGATCTTGAATTTTTGCCTTAGATTTATGCACTCCACACTTACACAATTTTTGGGATTGAAACAATGACTGAAATGCCATAAAAAATATATATATATATACAAAAAAAAAATTGATAATAAAAACCACTTATTGAAGTTGGGTAATTATGCCTCAGGAAGCATGATTATTCATACCTAAAATGGTGGACAAAAAAATAAAATAATCCCCTTTTGTGGCCTTGTTTACTTGAGTCCTTAAGTCCGAGGGATGTTTTCTCATCTGGTGCCCTAAGACCATCTGGTTTGGGAGTCACCGGCTAAAGGCACACTACCCGGGTAAATAAGAAAGCTTAAGAAAACTAAGAGAAGAAAATATATATATATATATATATATATATATATATATATATATATATATATATATATATATATATATATATATAAATAAATGGCATGAAAGTTAGAGTCGATACCCCAAAAATCTTCACAGTTCACAAAGTGCATATTTTTCTAAAGGATCAAAGAGTCAATTCAATTTTAAATTCTTACATTTAATTTATAACAAGATTTTTTGCATTTTGACTTAGTTTAAGAAAGACCAATTTCTGGTTAACCTATGACCTTAGATCACTTATATTTTCGCAAAAATATTTCAACACTTTTCTCTATTTTCAAAATGTGTTTTCAAAATACTAACATTTGATTTCTTTCTTTATGGATTTTGTGGGTGTAATCCGCTGAAAACCCTCAGGAGACAAAACTCCTCTTCTAAGGGAAACTTAGAGGTTTAACGGCTTGTTCATGCTCAGTGCAATCGCGTCACCTGCGAAAGTGGTGTAATAATTTTCTTAGTTTTTTGTTTTGCTCGGGATGAGCAAAAGATAAGTGTGGGGGTGTGATTAGTCTCTAATTTTGCATAATTTTCATCACATCTCACATTTATTTGATAAATAAATTCTGCTAATAATACCTTGCTTGCTTGATCCTAGGTCAATGGAGTTCAAATGAAGAAGAAGACCCAAATCACCATTTGATTGGTGATTAAAGGGGTATTAAAATAGCCATTGAACTAGAGGAGCTTATCTGTCAAAATCAGGGGCGCTAAACCAGAAACCGGGCACGTTAGCCGACAGGGGGACAACAGCGCAGCATGCAGCAGGCGGCGCCGCACGTGCCGCCCAAGGAAAGCCGCGAAAACGCGGCAATTTGCCGCGTTTTCGCGGCCAAAACCAGAAACCAAGAGATCCAGCCGACAGGGGGACAACCAGGTGGCGCGCAGCAAGCGGCGCTGCGCGCGCCGCCAAAGTAATGCCGCGGAAACGCGGCATTTGCCGCGTTTCCGCGGCAATACGGCCGCGCCGCGCGCGCCGTTTCGGGTCACATTTTGTCCCCTGGCCCCATGTTCCCTTGGCGCCTATAAATACCCCCTGGGGTTCCTGAGGAGGAGATATGCAGAGTTAGGAGTAGTTTCTCTTCTCCATTTTATATTTTAGGGTAGTTTAGATAAGGTTAGTTCCTCTTCCTCTATTGTATTTTCCATTTTGTAGATCTTGTATTAGGGAGAGAGAGTGGTACATGTTGGGAAGCAAGAGTGCTTGTAATAGAAGGTGACAATCTATGAAAGGTGCTCTCTTTACCTCTCTATGTTTACTTCTCTCCAATCTCATTTACATGTGTAGCTAGTTTTTCACTCATGGCAACTAACTACTAACCACTAACTAGTTTAACTTCTTTTATGATAATCCACATGAATCTAATAGCCTCATTTTGGCCTTGCTCTTGCAAGAGCCATTGATGGCTCATGATAATGGATCTAGCTCTAACTTCCTAACCACTAACAAGTTAACATTACTTTATTCCATGCTTACTTTTCCATAGTATTGATGGTTTAAATGTAGCTTGCACTTGTTTTGTTGAGTTGGGTTGTGAAGAGTTACATATGGGTCATACTTTGAATCGCTCTTGAACCAAGGACTAGTGATGGCCAATGATACGTGTGAGGCAACTATCACTAAGAGGTTAGCGTGTTGGTGGAGTCATTAGTAGTTAGTAGCCGTAAGTTTTCTTTCTCTTTCACTTGATTTAGAAATATACCAAAAACTACAAAAACCATTCTTTTCTATGTTTCCCACTTCTTCGTATTTCACCGTACTTCTCTTTTCATTCTTTCTTTTCCTTTCTTTTCATTCTTTAAAACTTTGAAGAACTTTTAACAAACACGTGAATCAACCGGTAAAGCTTCTATCACCTCCCGTCCTTGTGGATACGACCCGTATAGCCACTTTGCTACTACGGAAGAATCGCAAAAGCAGTAACTTTGACCCACACTTTATTTACTTATTCTTGTGCTTGCATTCTTTTCTATGTTTCCCAGTTCTTCGTATTTCACCGTACTTCTCTTTTCATTCTTTCTTTTCCTTTCTTTTCATTCTTTAAAACTTTGAAGAACTTTTAACAAACACGTGAATCAACCGGTAAAGCTTCTATCGCCTCCCGTCCTTGTGGATACGACCCGTATAGCCACTTCGCTACTACGGAAGAATCGTAAAAGCAGTAACTTCGACCCACACTCTATTTACTTATTCTTGTGCTTGCTTTTTGCCGATCAAGCCCCATTATAGTCATGTACTCAATTAAAGGCAGGGGGTCGCTATGGTGCGAGTTGCTGGGGACTTGCGTGTAGTCTTCCAGCATGTCAACAGTGATAGTAATGTCCCCAGTAGCTAAGTGTACCGTGAATTGGTGGGTGTCAAGATTAATTGTGGCTTGATCAAGATGTGCATAAAAGAGCTTAACAAGCTCTGGGCAATAATAGGTCTCATGTTCAGAATTATCATACACCAACGTATACCAATTCCATTCCCTAATCCTATCCAAAATATATGGTCATATCCATGAATATCACTAAAGAGTTTAGAAAAATCTTTCTCAACAAATATTGAGGGTGCCATGGCTGAAAATTCGAAGGAAAGGAGGGAAAATCGCAAACCTCCCTCGGAATACGTGGGGGAAAATCGAAACCAGATTGCAGAGAACAATCTACATGGGAACAATAGCACGAGTTGTAGATCTGAGATCTACAGGTAGCCACGACCACCGTAAAATTTGGCGGTGCAGAGGAATCCTCAAGATGGCCACGGACGCGCGGCTATGGCCGAGGAAACGCGGCAACTTCAGGGAGGCAGGGATTGGAAAATTTTGGGTGGCGGCGCTCTCGTCTCCCCTTCTCAGATCCGCTCTTAGGATTTAGGGTAGAAAACGAGAAAGGGGTTGGGGAGTATTTATAGGGGCAGAGAGAAGGTGGGTTTCCTTATTTGCCCCTAGGTAAAATCGAAAATTACTTACCTAGGGTTAATTTCTGGTTATTTTTGATGAAAATGGGTATATATAGGGGAGAAAACCTAGGTGCCATTTAGCACTTAGGTCCATTATTTTTTTATTTTGTTTTCTTTTTTTCTTTTTTATATATTATTTATTATTATTATTTTTTTATTTTTATTTTTTCTTTATTTTATTTTACAAGGTAGGTCCCACAAGATTAACAATGAATTCCAAGGGAAATTGCAAGAAGGGTCTGATCACATATAGACTGGGTCACAAAGACCCAGTTCAAGAATATCGTGTGACTCTGGCTCCGTGGTATAGAATGGTTTTAGTCGTTGGCCATTGACTTTGAACATGCTACCATTCTTGGGATCTGAGATCTCAATAGCACCATGAGGGAAAACGGTGTGTACAATATATAGTTCTGACCACCTGATTTTTAGCTTACTAGGGAAAAGGTGGAGTCTGGAGTTGTACAACAGAGCTTTTTGTCCGGGGACAAAATTCTTCCGATTAATGGATTTGTCATGGAAGAGTTTTGTTCTTGTTTAGAAATCTGAGCACTATCGTAAGCTTCATTATGTATCTCTACCAGCTCGAAAATCTTCAACTTCCTCAAGTCATTGGCTTTCTTTAGGTCAAAGTTTAGCTATTTGATTGCCCACATCGCACAGTGCTCAAGCTCCACAAGCAAATGGCATGGTTTCTGAAATATAACTTGATGTGGGGACATACCGAGGACAGTCTTGTATGCGGTCCGATAAGCCCATAAGGTTCGATAAGTTTAATGGATCAGTCCTTACGATTCTGTCCCATGATTTTCTCCAATTTGAGTTTTATTTGTCTATTTGTAACTTTCACTTGCCCATTAGTCTGAGGGTGGTAAGTCGTGGACAATATATGAGAAATGGAATATTTTCGCATTAGGGCTTCAAAAGCCCGGTTGCAGAAATGACTCCCATTATCACTGATTATCGCACGGGGGGCTCCGAAGCGTGAAATGATATTTTCTCTTAAGAATTTGATGACAACCTAGTTGTCATTTGTTCTGGTTGGAACAGCTTCAGCCCACTTTGAAACATAGTATACAGCTACCAAAATGAATTGGTTGCCGTAAGACACAGGAAAGGATCCCATGAAATTAATGCCCCATAGTCAAAAATTTCTACTTCCAAGATTGGTATAAGGGGCATCATGTCTCTGTGTTTAATTCGACCCGTCATTTGACATTCGGCACAGAGTTTTCAAAAAGTATGAGCGTCCTTGAAGAGAGTGGGCCAGTAGAAACCATTCTGAAGGACTTTCTCGGCAGTCTTTCGCGGACCAAAGTGTCCATCACAAACTAACTCGTGATAAAATGTCAAAACGCTTTAATGTTCATCCTCAGGAAGACACCTTCTAATGATCTCATTAGAGCAATATTTGAATAAATACTGTTTATCCAAAAGAAAAACCGTATTTGTGTTATAAAGCGGTGCTTGTCCTGATCTGACCAATTTGAAGGTGTTCACCTGATTGCAAGGTAGTTTGCTATATCGGCATACCGGGGCTCTTTACACATTGTGAAGAAGTGTTCTCAGGAAAATCTTCATTTATTGGTATCATCTCAGTTGGTGAATTGGAATCCTTGAAAGGTGATCAGCCACCACATTCTCGACGCCCTTTTAATCTTTTATTTCTAAGTCAAGTTCTTACAAAAGAAGTATCCATCGAATAACCCTAGCTTTTGCATTCTTCTTTTGCATTAAGTATTTGAGGGCAGAGTGGTCGGTGAAAATCATTGTACTAGACCCTAGTAGGTATTGGCGAAATTTCTCCAACGCAAACACAACTGCTAAAAATTCCTTTTCAGTCGTTATGTAATTGAGTTGGGCCTCGTTGAGCGTCCTACTAGCATAATAAATCACATGTTGCCTGTTATCAATACGCTGTCCTAGAACAACACATATGGCATAATCGGAGGCATCACACATGATTTCAAAGGGACTAGTCCAATCAGGCACTGAGATTATTGGCACCGAGACAAGTCTTTGTTTTAGCTCCTCCCAAACTTGTAGACATTCTTTATCAAAATTGAAGGGCACATCTTTTCCTAACAGATTAGTTAAAGGTCTAGCAATTTTGCTAAACTCTGTAATAAATCTTCTATAAAAGCTAGTGTGCCCTAGATACGATCTAATGTCTTTTAGGCTTTTTGGTTCAGGGAGCTTTGCTATCACCTCCACCTTCGATCTATCAACCTCAATTCCTCTGTTTGAAATTTCGTGCCCCAGGACAATTTCTTACTTGACAATGAAATGACACTTTTCCCGTCAAATTTTTCTCCATGCATTTTTGTAAAACTAGCTTAGATGATGCGGGCACTGGTCAAAGGAATTGCCGTATATTAAGAAATCATCCATAAAAATTTCGAGAAAATTTTCAACCATGTCCAAAAGGAGACTAAGCATGCAACGTTGGAACGTTGCAGGAGCGTTGCATAAACCAAAGGGCATTCGTCTGTATGCAAACATTCCAAATGGCAGGTGAAAGTTGTTTTTTCTTGATCCTTGGGAGCAATTGAATTTGGTTGCATCTTGAATATCTATCTAGCAAACAATAATACTCGTGTCCAGCCATTCTCTCGAGCATCTGGTCAATGAACGGAAGAGGGAAGTGGTCTTTACATGTGGCAGCGTTCAGTTTTCGGTAATCAATACAGACTCTAATCTTTGTTGGAAGACACGTTTGTTCTAATTTCTTCTTATCATTTTCTACCACAGTAAAACCTACCTTCTTTGGCATAGCGTGGACTGGACTAACCTATTAGCTATCGGATATGGGATAAATGATCCCATTATCTAGCAACTTCACAATTTCAGCACAGACAGCCTCTTGCATGATTGGGTTTAGTCGATGTTGTGGGTCGCGTTTTGGCTTGGCCTCTTCCATTAGATGAATCTGGTGTTGTATAATGGATGAGCTGATCCCCTTTATATCGGCCATGGACCAACCAATGGCCTCTCAGTTTTCCCTCAGCACAGCGAGAAGATCCTCTTCTTGTTGTTCCGTAAGATGAGATGCTATTATCACGGGGAAAGCTTCCTTTTCACCCAAGTACTGGTACTTGAGATGACTAGGAAGAACTTTTAGCTCTGAAGAGGGGGTGTGATCTATCGATGGTTGTTCCTCTTGTAAGGGAATGATAGGGGTTGCGTTTGTTGCCCACTCCACTGTGAATTTAATGATTTTGTCAAGATTGAAGTCATCTGACTCCAATTCAAATTCTTTGTCAGACTCATATTCCATCTCCTCTTCGTGTTCACTTGTCAATCCTTCAATCAAGTTCACTTTGAATGACTAATCTGAAAAACACCTAGAGGGGGGGTGAATAGGCGTAAGTGCTAATCTAGTGAACTATATGCACTAAATGTGGAAGCTAATGCAAATTATTGCAACACACTTAATACAATCAACAAGTGTAGCCGAATTTCCCGTGAAGGGCTCTGGACTAACTCCTCTTGATTCCCCTTGAATGGGTTGAGGTGCTATGTGAAGCTCTTGTTGATTAAGTACAAGTGAGACACACACAAATAGCCAAGCATATACAAGATATAGCAATATGAAATATGCAAGGTACAATGCAAGCAAAGTATGATATGAATAATGAATGATGCTTTGCACAAAATAAATGAGAGAGAGAGAGTTAAAGAGACAAGTGGATCAAACGCAAAAGCCAAGATATGTTTCGAGGTTCGAGCACCTTGCTCTACATCCCCGCCTACACCACCGTGTAGGATTTCTAATCCACTATAACGTCCACCGAGGACTCCCACCGAGGGAACCTTCACCGAGAAGGATTTTTACTACAAGGGAGTACCGAACTCCTCTCTCAAA
Organism: Agave tequilana; assembly: GCA_038442645.1. Lineage (NCBI taxonomy): Eukaryota > Viridiplantae > Streptophyta > Magnoliopsida > Asparagales > Asparagaceae > Agave > Agave tequilana. The sequence continues at coordinate 250,700 of JAVJIF010002657.1, forward strand.
CAACCACCTCACAACCGAGGGGTAGGCCCATAACCAATACAACAACAATCACCTCTACCAAAGAGGGATCCAAACCAATACCACTACGATCAACCTCTACCAAAGAGGGATACACAAATGAAGGAGGGTTTACAACTTAGAGGCTCAACAACCTCAAACAATCTCTTTTCTCTCTTTTTACAAAACAAGGATCCTAATAGATTAGGATAGTATGATAGCTCAAGTGTGGAATCAAGGTGTTTTTGGAAACAAGCAACAAAGAAAAACTACTTGGGAAATCTCTAGTAGATGATAGAAATAAAAGACCAAATCAATATCCCAAAAACCTATTTTCTTTGATTTTCCAAAAACCCAAAACAATAAAGATTGGAAGTTTAAAGCCCAAAAACTCTTTTGAAAACTTGTTTTAAACTCAAGAAAACTGGGAATTTTTCTCTTGTAAAAACCTTAGCCAAAATCCCAAAAAATTAGGGTTTATATAGGCCCATCAGAAAACTAGCCGTTAGGCTGATGTGGCAGCCTGACAGGCTACCGGTCGACCGGCCCGGTTGACCGCCAACGGTCAGAAATGTGACCGTTGGGCAAACACGGTCGACCGGCACGGTCGACCCAAACAAACAGAGAGCACTGCTCTCAGACCTGGTCGACCGCCCGGGTCGACCGTCCCAGTGCTGCCAAACGTGCACAGATCTGTGCACGTCGGTCGACCGGCCCGGTCGACCGACTTCATCCCAAGTCGACTAATAAACTGACTTAGTCGACTGGTTGAAACCTGGAACAGAAAACTGGGTTAGAAAAATAGTTTAAAAATATTTTAAAAAATCTTTTAAATCTTCTAAAAATCCACAAAACTTGTTTTAACATTTTATATTAAAACACAAACAAGTGATAAAAATTTCAAGACATATATCAATCATATCAATTCATTTTTGAGTCTTGAAAATTTTATCAAAAACAAAACTTGTATTTTATCAAACTTGATTTTTCAATACATGAATAAGATAGTCAAAATAAGTTTGTTTAGGACATGTAAGCATGTATGTATATTGAACATATCTAATATACATAAAAACCATGTAAACTTGTTTTGATCTACTATTCATGAAAACCAAATCCAAAACATAAATCTTGTGTGTGTTGTGCACTTGAGCATATCAACTATACTAAGCTTTACAAATGGATCTAAAACACACTAAACTATGGATACCTAAGTTTTCTTGACGATCTTCATCTTCAAGGTGACTCGATCCACAAACACCGTGATCCATGAGCTAGGCAAGGTATGATCTTGATGCTTTGGCCCTGGAATCACCATGAAAAGCTTCTAAACTCCTTGTTGAAGCTAATCATCAACTAATATCTTGCTAATGATCTGAAACTTAAAATCACAAGAATATTAGTAAACATAACTACATAAGTTAATCATCATCAAAACTAGGGTGGAAGGCCTTTGGGCCAACATGGTCATCCAAGTCTCGAGGTTGTTTTTCCAGGTGAAAAACATTCGTCATATCACCGAAAGTCAGACGCATAGACCCATTCCTACAGTTTTGATAGCATTTGCAGTGGCTAAGAAGGGTCATCCTAGAATGACCGGGGTTTGAGCGTTCGGATTTTGTACGGGTTGTGTCTCCAGAATGATGAAATCCACAGGGTAAATGAATTCCCCGACCCGTATGAGGACATCTGTAATCCCCCTTTGGGAATCTTTACAGATCGGTCAGCCAATTATATAGTACTCTGGTTGGATGGAGGTCGCCCAGCCCAAGTTGCTGATATACAGAAAAGGGAAGCAAATTGATGCTGGCTCCTAGATCAAGTAATGCTCAGTTTATTGTGGTCTGTCCTATGATACATGAAATGGTTGGACTCCCGGGGTCTTTGTATTTCACAAGAATGAGCCCGGTTAACAACTCACTTATGTTAAATGCAAGGAAAACCTTCTTGGGGACATTTGTTTTTTCTTAGTGCACATATCATTTAAAAATTTTGCATATGAAGGGACTTGTTGTATGGCATCAAGGAGGGGCACATTGATCTGAACTTGATTGAACATTTTTCTAATCTTCTCCATTTGAGCATTAGTCTTGTTGTTTGCTAGCCTATTAGGAAATGGCACAATAGGCTAGTAGGTTTGCTCATCTATTTTGTTTTTATCATTGGACTTGGAGGTTGATGGTTGTGAACTTGAAGATGGATCATTTGGAGTTTGTTGTGTGGTCACAGGAGCTGATTTATTGGAAATGGGATGACTAGAAACCTGATTGTCAACTTGTTTTCCGGATCTCAAGATATGAACAATGCTGCATTATTTCAAAATTTGTCTTCAGCTTCATGAATATGAAAGGAGTTCTTAGGATTAGGCAATAGCTGACTAGGCAGTGTTCCCTTTTGTGTTTCATTTAGTGAGTTAGCCAATTGATCTATTTGAACCTCTAACCTATTAATAGCTTGGTTGTGGTTGTTCATCATTGAGGCCTGGGTTTTGGACAAGATTTCAATCATTCTTTCCAAATCTGACATTTTTCTTATCTGGATGATTCTGTTGTTGTTGTTGATATGTGGGCTGGAAGTTATGTTGATAACTCAATTGAAAATTCGGTTGACTCTGATGGAAACTGGGTTGATGAGACTGAGCAGGGCATTGGTGTGGAAGTTGTTGCCTTGGTTGCTTAGGACCAGACTGACTCCATAAAAATTTAGATGGTTCTCCATCCCGGATTGTATGTTTTGGAGTAAGGATTGTAGTTTGTTTGGCAAATGCTGCATTCATATTTTCAGGGAACATTTGTTGAGCTTGGTAAACAGGACACTCCTTGAATAGGTGGGTGAGAGCATGGCAATGGGTACAACCCAGATTGATCACTTGTCTTGGGTTGACCTGGTTCACTGAGTTGGGTTCCCTATCCTCGAGTAGTTCTAACCTCCTCATCAGTTGTATTATTTTTATCTCGGCAGCTATAGAGGACTCAATTGAATGCATACTAGTTCTGAAAGTTGTGGAGTTAGTTTTCTCAGGCAAGACTCCCACTGAATAGTTTTTCTGCTAAAGCTTCTTGTAGGTCCACCCTAGACCTCATCTTTCTTCAAAAATTCTCCTTGACACATAATCTCAAGGAGCGTCTTAGTTTGGTAATCTAATCCGTCATAGAGAATTTGGCACTACCGCCACTTCTCTATTCCGTGATGAGGACATTAGGCTAATAAATTCTTAAACCATTCAAAATACTTCCAGAATGGTTCATTTGTTTCCTGTCTATAGTACATTATGTTCTTTCGGATGAGGGTAGTTTTATGGATGGGATATAACTTCTTAAGAAAGACCTTAACAAAATCTTTCCATGATGAAATAGAACTAACCGGCAGATTATATAGCCACTTCTTGGCCATATCCTTAAGCGCAAAGGGAATGAACCTCAATCTAACAGCGTCTCCCCCTAGTTGGAGAATTCTCATCATCAAACATACTTCCTCAAACTCTCGAATGAAGAACTATGCATCCTCAGATTCTAGGCCATGGAACCTAGGGAGTGTGCTTATAAATTGAGGCTTCAGCTTAAAATTATTTCCATTAGCCTCAGGTAGAAGAATGCAGGAAGGAAGTGAAGTGTGAATTGGGTAGAACTTGTCTTGGAGAGAAATGTGATTCGCCATGATTGGAATTGTATCAGGAAGTGGTGTGTGTGCAAGTGTAATATTCCTAACCAGTCTTGATGAAATAGAATCCCAGTACCACTCTTGCATGCACAATACAGACAACGTTCACCCAATAATCAATCGAAAAAGAAAAATAACAAACAAAAATAAAGAGAACAATCACAAAGCTATCAGGATCCCTAGACCTAGAAGACTCCTAAATGGGCGATTCTCTAAGGAAGGTTGTTGTTTAAGTTAGACCACAGCTAGTCAGCCAGGTAGGGGCAAAATACGGTGAGAGGTATCCATGCGTAAGCAACAGGCCTTAATTATGCCAAACTATGGTATCTTCGAGGCGTAACCTCTTAATCCTCAACCTTAGACACTGATTTGACTGAAGTATAAATCAAAATAAGTTCCAACCACAGCTAATCTCTTATCGAGTCTGAATGTCCCTAGAGGCCAACATTTATCAATTTTTATTTTAAAGTTTGGGACTGTGAGTGCTTGGAATATTATTTTTAGGCTAAGGAAGGGTGATGAAATCCCTACCTTATCTTGTTATTGGGGTGGTGCCTTTAAAATCAGTTTGTGCAAGTGTACAGAATATGCAAACAAGATTCACTCAAAGCGATTTAAATCAACCAAGAGATGAGTCCTATTCTATATGCTTTGCGTACGTACCTTGCTCCAGCACTCTTCAACATTAAAGTAAATGAATTGAAAAGACATGTGCCTAGAATGCAAATGTCTAATCAATTTTTGAATTTTTCAACAAACTTTTTACTGTTGATTTATTAGCAGGATCCTGGTGATGACATGCGAGAAATAAATTTTGTAGCAAGCTATATTTTTGTAAAGCAAGCAGCCCTGCAACAAAAACTGTGAGTAGTGAATTCTTTCTTGCCGCGGATCCGCGGCCACAGCCGAGAATACGCGGCAATTCAGAGGGTACTTGGTCTCTGCTTACCAGAGCAGAGGCCCAAGACCACTTATGTGTTACTGCAATGCTTATTTTCCTATTTTCACATCCTGTAACCTGTAACAGAGAAGAAAAAATTTGTTTGTTCCAACAATTTAACAAAAACCGTCGCCCTCCCTGTAATGGCGCCAAAAATTTGTTCGAAAGGTGCCAAAAATTTGTTCGAAAGGAGGAAATAGACTGAGCTAGAGTTTAGAGTAAACCATTTAAGTCCTTGTGCTGATTTTCAAACTTTGAATATGTGTGTAGAATTACTTTGCTCCTTCGAATTACCATTTGTAGCAAAAGCTATAATGGGTCGTATCCGCAGGGAGGGCTTGCGATTGAAGCGTTCACAGTTCTTTATGTTTCAATTTTTGAGAAGAAAATGAAGGTTCTTCTTTGTTCAAAAATCAGAAAGCAAAACAAAGTAAAAAAGAAAATGATGAATCTTTATAGTGTTTCTAAGAAAAGAAAAATGGAAACGAGGAAAACGGAATGAAAACAGCGAAGTTGAAAAAAGAGAAAGTTTTAAAGAAGAGTTTTAAATTCGATGGAGAGAAAACCATGACTAACTAACATTCTACACTACTAACTTACTAATCTCATTGGGTGACTTGTGCCTCATGTAGATTCATTGGCAAATGTCCATCTTGCTTTGGCAAGTCAATAAGTTGCCCCAAATTGTGGATATGTTCTCATCTTAGCTTGGCTAGGTGGCCTCCTTGGATCATTGGCTCCCAATTGGTTCACAATAATGGAACATAGGTATTCATACTTTTAGATATGCTTAACAAGAATGTAAGATTCGTTAAATCATCAAAGCTATAACAAGCTAGCATGAAATAAGAAGCTAGAACAATAAGTGCTACCATATTAAAGTGATCCATCTTCATGTTCTATCAAGGCACTTGTTGAAGAAACAAGGCTCTAAATGAGGCACACATGAATCATATGGAGGAGATAATAAAACCTTCACTAAGATTAGAAACGATACTCATCTTCATTGGAAATAAAAAGACTTATTAGATACAAGACTAGAAATGTAAATACCCAATAAGTCATATGAGTTAGCATCACTTAAGAGTTAGTAGTTAGTAGTGTTAGAAGTTAGTTAGTCATGTTAGGGGATTAGGTAGCCATAGAAAAGAAAAGTAAGAAAGAAGACATGGTAAAATAAGTGCAAGAAAGTAAAGAGCTTTGAAAGTAAATAGCAATAGAGCAAGAAAATAAGAGGAAGGAAACTTGAGCCTTTATATTTGAATTGTCACTTCATCAATTACAGAGATCCCTCTCACCCTCTCTCTTTTCTGGATCTTAAAGGATAAAATGAAAAATACAAGAGACAACTAAGAGAGAACTAAAGAAAATCCTAAATTCTTTCCTAAAATTCTAACTATCCTGTCCTCCCTTTTACAGAAGCCCTAGAGGTCCTTTATAGGCCTCAAGAGTGATCGCTCCCCATCGTAGCCGTAGGATCAACCGCTTGATTAACGACAAGAGATTTGCCGCGAAAACGCGGCAAGAATCAAGGTCGTTGCGACAGCGATCGCTGTGACATTCTGTTATGGTGCAGGTGCCCAGCTAGAGCTTCTAGAAGCCTGGGAATATCCCTGGTTCATTACAGAGTTGGGCTTCCTTGATTGGGCTCCTTAAAACACTTTTAATTCCTTGAAAAATCTAAGATTTGGGCCTTCTTCTCCATTAAAGAATGGACCTAAAAAATAAGAGATAGAAACATTAAAAATCCTATTTTTATTAATACAAAGCATGACAATGTGATATAAAATGATGCAAAATGTAACTCAAATCAATACGTGCCACGAATCTCGATGGATTACTATGTCTATAAAAAGACATCAGTCTTTCAAGAGTCATTATTAGACTCTTTTCTTCTCCGCTGAATCTTGTGTCGAGAGTCTTCAAAATTTTAAGAAAAGCTCCAAGCTTCTTCTTCTTTCTTTCATTTTTTACACGAATTTCACAGTTGAAATGACCTCAAAAATCAAACCTGTGGTTTCGTCATCGAGCGCTGTCGCTCCAGAGGCTTAAATGAGTGGTTCTTCCACATAAGAAAGCCCCATTTCAGGTAAAAACTATTTGAATTGGTTTCCACCGTTAAGGAACTTGAAGAGTTATCTTAACTCTTAAGTCTATTCTGAATTGAACCGCCAACGTGAGGCTCACGCCCGCGTTTGATATTCAGACGCGGCTATTGCACTGGTAGGCAAGACGCGGGTTTGATAACCTTCGTGTTTTCGCTTCATCAGCTTGAGTCTATGTCTGTTTGTTGAACGCGAGCTTCGTTGAGCCTTGTGTTTGATTCCAACACTTAGAAAATTTTTCTAAGTGGGGAGTTCAGACATGAATTTCATGTGAACCTCGCGTCTCTGAGATTTGATGCGGGTTTCACTTAGTCTCGCTTCTGAGTCAAGACTTAGAGAAATTTCTAAGTTGTGGAATTTCAAGCGCAAGTTTCGGGTGAATCTCGCGTCTTTGAGTTTAAATGCAGGCTTTGCCGAGCTCCGTGTTTCAGTTATCAGACGCGGCTTTGGGGTGAACCTCGCGTATGAGCTTCAACAGTTAGACATTTTTCAGCTTCTAACTGTGTGTGTTGTTTTTTGCTGTGTGATACTCTTCAAATCCTCTGTTTAAGAAGTGCCACTTTGGACATGTAGGTGGTGCTGACCTAAACCTGATCTTCATTCTCCAGAGGACTTCTCCTGTGACTGCTGGAAAATCAAAAAAGTGACGAAGTCAGATCAGTAATGCCAGTATGCTGATCCTTCGAGAAATCATTTCTGATGGTTGGTTTGAGTCGGACTCCCGTGCTTTACTGAGGAAGCCTGACTTCTTCTTTGACAACTCAATTAAAGAGGATGAGGTTGATAGGGACTACAAATGGCTCTGCCAAATTGGCAATAGAAGGTTCTTCCTCCCGAACATGGAGAGGGTGTATCCTCTAGCCTATCTGCAATATATGTCCGTGTGTCGGACAATTGATTGGGAGTTCGTAAAACCATTCTCTGGAGTCTCCCTGGGCAAGATAGGTGCCCGTGAAGCCTACACCATCCGGCATGGAAGGGATGTGCTGGGGATGCAACCTGGTTTGGTCAGAGCTGAGTACCCGACGGGAGAGACCCCCAGCTTGCAGCCACCTTTATCAAACAGTTCTTGGATGTGAGGGGCGACTTTCCTTTTGAATTTCGTGCCACCCGCTGGGTCTATTCTACTGATAAGAACTGGTGGGGCAGAATGGTGGGGTTTGCTCTAGCAAAATTTAGAGATCTTCTGCTACAGGGTGGGCTGTACGGGGCCGTAAGGGCTGTTCAATACGGCATCCCACAGAGCACCCAATATTTTTACGCTATCTTGGAGCGTTATAATCCAGAGATTTGCACATTCTTTACTCCCTCGAGGAAATGGGGTTCGCCCTTCATGAGATGTATGAAGTCTCGGGGCTGATGATTGGAGATGCCCTTTATGAGGAATATGTTCCGTCAACAGAGGAGCTTCATCTGCTGAAGAAGAGCGATCATCTAGTGCACGAGACATATTGGCAAGTGATGTGTCACTTTCACATCTGCGGGCAGGTGACCAGATGGAGGAGCGGGGGAATCAAGTAGATGTCATGGGCATATCTGTTCCCAGGGGTGAATAAGGCTAACCCGATGTCCCGGCTAGCTCCTAGCACTGATGAAGAAGTTTTAAAAGAATCAATGCATCCACCAGCTCCTACACCACCGAGTCCAATGAAGATACCTTCAAGTCAGACACGGTCTTTGAAAGCTTCCATCATCAAGCTAAAGTCCCGATGTCTGACCGGGCTCTGTTGGTGGGTTTCCTCATGGCTAAAATGATGTGTGGTGCCAACGTACCGCATGAGGTGATTGTTGCTAACGTGGTATATCCGGCAGTCCTACCTCCCATGGGAAGTTAATCACCCACCTTCTAGCGATGGTGGCCAGGATCCAGAGTGGGCTGCGCGCGTTAGCGAAGAGCTTCTGCCAAGTGGAAGCAATCGTGGATGTAGAGGGCAACCCAGTTATGGATTCCAATGATCGTCCCCTGGTTAAGACTTTCAGTCCCAGGGTCAAGCTCCATATACGTAACTGATGGCCTGGTATGTTATGCATTGCCCCTCGTTGACGACGGCGGTATCTGCCTCTAAAGGTTTCACGCCTTTCATACAGCGATTGGAGAATTCGAGCTGGCTGCAATATTATATGTTCTACATCTAAAAGATGATTTGAATGGGGGTAACTACCAGTTGGACAGGTGCTACCCCGAGATTCATGACATGTCTTACGGGGACAAATTTGTAGACCTCACCTGACCGGATGGCTTCACTCGGTTGTCTTCTGGCAACTTCTGGTGGCTGATAAATATCCAACCTGGGTACTTGGTGTTTCAGCAAGGGAACTCCTGCACGGTGGAGCCTTACATGCCTTGTCGGTTTGCCTGACAGTTTTGTTATAACCAATGGTATGTTAGCAACCCCAATCCAAATATTCGCTTCAGTGGGAATCTGTTCAAAGGTGCCCGGGCATGGTATTACAGTGTAGCAGGAGGAACTGGAGCTGTCTTACCCTCCCTCACAAGACGCCAAATCTTATACTAGTTTTTGCTTCTGTGCATGATACTTCATGGCAAATATGGTGCCCAGATTTGGAATAAACATTTCGTGCATCAAGAGCATCAAATCTACGTACAAGGCCAAGGTTGGAACCAAAGGTTGTCGAATGCGAGGGATGACCGAGTACCATGAGGCTGAAAAGGAGGCAAAAAGAGAGGCTATCAAGACAGGAGCAGCTTTTGTGTCAAAGTCTGAAGCAGGAGCTGCAGAGGAACACCCTGTCCGGACAGCTGGCACGCCGTGCCCAAGCATCCTCGAGCCTTCTCTTCCCAAGACGAGCCTAGCCCGAAGAAGGCCAGAAAAGGATCTGAGGCTGAAGCTTCAGCCGGATGCCTGAAATAATTTCTCCCGGTACTGAGAAGTAGAAGGAGGAAGAAGAGGAGGAGGCAGGCCTGACTCTTCATCTTCGAGGTTTGCGTAGCAGGGGTCCAGCAATCCTGGCGGAGGGAGAACCTGCAGGCTAGTCTGCCGTAGCCGAAGGGACTGAACGGCCTGAAGAAGTGATGGAGAGGCTAAAGTTGAAGTTCTGTCACAACTGGGAACTTTGAATCAGCCTGAGACTTCTTCAGCCCGGGGGAGAGAGATGGGGAAACCACAACCGAGTTTTGCTAGTATTTTAATGCTTATTTTTTAGATTGTAGAGCCAACCCCCACCACCGGGGTTCTCAGTGGTAAAGCCCCGATCACTGAACCTTCCTGGGTTCAAGTGTCATCTTCATCATCTGAAGATCATGGCTATTATTTGGGTGAAAATGTTGACTTCGGTGATGAACCCGCTCTTCTTGATACAGTAAACTCTCACATATTTCAGAAGAAGAGATGCAGGCGTATGTTCCTGCGATGGTTCCGTCGTCGAGAGAGGCCACTACTACTGAGGGTATTTCTTCTATCCTCCTTAACTATTTTTCCATCGAGTTGGGAAGATATATTAACCCTTCATTTGAATTTCTTTTACAGGAGTGGCTACCGGTAGTGAGGTTACGACTTTCTCCCATATTGAGAAGATGATCCAAGAGCTGGCCCAGCCAAAGGGCCTTGAAGTTCCTGCAACTAAGACGCTTCATGAGGTTATAACCACAGTGACAAGGGAACCCTCATCCCAAAGCGGCCTGCCGGAGGACTTACCGGCTTTGGATCCTCAAATTAGTGAGAGAACAAATATGTGCCATATACTCCTGTTTTCATTATTATTATTAACAATGATGTTTATGGTTGCAGAGAGTATTGGGCTAGCTCAAGTGGAGGTTCCCGTGGCAAGTACTAGCGCAGAGAACAGCGCCCTTCAGACTTCGGCCGGTAAACTAGGTGCTGTGGATTCTGTCGTCGCCCCTGTTGCTTCGGAGGCTACCACAATAACTGTCCCGGAGGTGTCAGTCATGATCTTAGTATTGATAGAACCTGCTGCTGGCCTTGTCTCTGCCCCTGGTGAGTTGACTCCTGCCTCCGTGGACACTACACACACCATCTTAGAAAGGGGATCCAGGAGCGCACTAGCAGGGTTATCTCCAGACATTGACATTATGGAAGAATTGACGCATCCGATGGTAAAACAATTCTTCACCTCTATGAAGTCCTGTATCAAACTGGTCCTCTCCGGGAGAGAAGCTCTTTCGAGTTTGCCCGGATGCTTCTTAAAAATCAGATTGAGAACATCTGTCATACAAGAAGCTCGAAGCAAGTTAGGGTGTATTTGACGCTGATCGAACAGCTGTGGATATGCCTGAAGGAACTAAGGACCCTGGAGAAGGCTAGTCCGATGAATGATACTCGATCGATGCTGAATAAGCTCCTCACTACTCAAGAACACGAGAGGAAAGAGATGGAGGAGCAGATGGCTGAAGAGGCCCGTCATCTCCATAACTTTCAAGCCAGTTACAAAAGATTGGTTAACGATTCCAGGGAATCCGAGGTCATCACCAAGAATGCAGAGCAAGTCATTACCACTGCTCAGGCAGCTATTGCCTAGGCGCAAGCCCTGATTCAAGTCAACGAGCAGAAACTTGCTACTGTCAGAGAATGGCTGGAAGAACTTGAAGCTGCCAAGAAGCTGGTCTAAGAAGATCTTACTGCCTATTCTTCCGAGTTAGAGTCTCTTCAAGCGTAGCTTGCTACAAAGAGATTCTTATCAGAGAAAGAATTGCGGGTTCAACCTTGAGCAGAAGTTGAGAAGGCACGCCAGCACGAGATGCAGCACTTCCAGGAACGGATCTATTCTTTGGCGGAGCAGGATTAGTCCTCTTCCCTTTTGTATCTTTTTCCTTTTTTGTGTAACACTCCACTTGTTAAATAAGAGAGTGTTTGTATCACTTTTATTAAAATAATAATAATTATCAAATTTTTGTCCCGTCTTTATTCCTTCTTTGCATTTGAGAATCAGACAACTCTTTGTTGCGTAGAAGAACGCAGCTCTCACAGTCGCGATTCCTTACTATTGTGAAAACGTAGTCCTTAGTCATTTGTTGAGACGCAATTATGAGTTATAGAGAGGAAACTCATGCAGCACTGAGTTGTGAGTGAGACACAACCCTAACTTGTCGGGGGAGACGCAACTCTGATTTTTTTTTTGAGGAATGCGGCTCTGAACTTTTGAGAGAAAACGCGGCTCTGGATAGTTAAGAGAAACACGACTCTGAACTTTTGAGAGAAAATACGGCTCTGAATTATGTAGAAATATAGACCTGTGTTCTTTAATTTGATGGAGGGGACGCAACCTTTAAGCTTGTGAAGAGACGTGGACTTCAGAACGTGGCCTTTGAAGCATCACATGCAGTTTGATGCGAAGATTTCGCCGGATCCTTCAATGCGAAGTCAGTGACAGTTGGGGACGCGTGTCGTTGGGATTTCCCGAAGTAAAAAGTCACATGTCTCATCCAGACTGATTTGATATTCGGGTAGCGAATTAAGCCTATTAATTTTGGATTTTAAGAATGGCTTTGATTTTATGCCATTAATTAATGACCATTAGCGAGCCTATAAATAGGCCATGAGCCTCTTAACAGTCATTCATCTTGACTGTTTTCCTTCTCGGGCATGTGCTCTGAAGAACTCCGTCTTGATTGTTCTCCTTCAAGGGCCTTCCTCAAGGGCATGTACTCTGAAGAACAAAAAGAACCCAAAACTTCAATGCTTTCTTGTAATCTTCTTTGAATATTATCACTGTTAAGTAATATCAAAACTAAAAAGCATCGCTTTAGGTGTTTCATGGTCGTGCATTGACTGATGAAGTTCAACTTCTAGAGAACTTTTCTTCAGGTAAGAAATGGCCTTTGCCATGATAAGGCTTGGTTTCCTTGGAGCTCTGTCATCACCGGCCATGAAGAGACTTTGTCTCTTTATCTCTTCCTAAAACCTTTTTCTTGAGATCCATGCATCCATGTTCTGTAAACACACCTTTTGCGTTAATTGATGAAACACGAGCTTGTTGGCTTTTTAGTTTCAAGTTCATCAGATCCGAGCATGGTGAACTCCGCATTTTGAGACTTGAAACACGAGCTTTGTATATGAGGCACGCGTTTGGGGTCATGACTTAAAATTTTTTTAGTATGCTCTTTTGAATCTCTAGATGCGAATGTGGCAAGCTCCGCGTCTCGAAGCTTTAGATGCAGTCTCTTATTGTCTGCGTTTAGAGTAACTTTAGAAAGTTTTAAGACCCGCGTCTGCATCTTGATATATGCTTTGCGTCTCAATTATCAGACGCGAGTCTATTATCAGACTGCATTTGGATATATATTTTCTATCCTTGCGTCTGTGAGATTCGCGTCGGGAGTTCATGACTTTAGCTCCGCGTTTGTGCTTCTGACTTCCTGTTTCTGTATTTGTAGAATTTTTTAACCCTTGGATTTTTTATTTCTTGCAAGTTCTGGCCATATCGATGGTGCTGGTGCCAGTGTCTTTGCCGCGTCCATTGGAGGATATTTGGAATGGCCAGCTTGTTCGATGGCGAGCACTCGGGAAGTCAGAACTTCTGTATAAGGACGAGAAAGATCCACGCAATTCTCGATACACATCCAGACATTATTGGACATGATGCACCAGTAATGTCTCGGATCCTTCCTAATCACAATGAGGCATTTGAAGTTCACAGGAAAAAGGAACATCATCAGTAAGGTCTCGTATCCTCCCTTCACCAATCTTATTCAAAGAAGTGTCAACGACGAAAAAGCCATGCTTATTAGATGACTTTTTGGTGGCAGTGCTTCCCATTAAGCGAAGAATCACGGCCTTGCGAAGACCTTTGAACCAGTTGGTCAGGTGAAATCAGAATGCTCCCTTGCATTTCGACCTCGAGAAATGCCATTGTTCTCAAGAGGAGAGGAAGTTGATCTGCTATTTTCGGCCAAAGTCAAGAAGACGAGTTTTGTGTATCTTTAATGTTTCGAGGAGTGAGTGCAACCTTTCACTGAGAAAAAGAGACTTCTTTGTACTCCTTTGTTATAATACTTAATCTTATTATATAAGAGAGCATTTTGTATCACTTTTACATTTTTGAATATCAATAAAAGTGTAACGCCCCGATCCCACGGATACGGGGACGTCACTGCGACGTATATACGCAGGTCAGAAGGTGCCCCCACGTATATACGCTAAGCATCAGTAAAGGCAAGAATCAGAGTACGGAAGCAAATGGTGCATTATACATTCCAACACATGAGTACAATTACAAAGTTATCACCAGAAGTGATCCAACAATACATGAATATTACATCACTGATATGCGCAAATGCGGGAATACATGAAAATGTACAAGTATGAACAGTATAAAAGGCACTCACGAGTTTTACTAAAAGGAAACTCGAGAGGCACACAGGGGCCTGGAAGGATGGAGCTCTGCAAGGTCTGCTGGAGATCCACGCTACTGCTGCGCTACTCTGATCAGCAACAGGGAGAATTCACACGCTCCTAGCTCCATGACCTGGACATGAGGATCCAGGGGAGTCAGTGAAACTCCCCAGGCGAGTATGATACAATGCCAGGTGGCGAGCCAGGGTGAGCACAATATGAATACAACAAAGGATATCAAGTTCAGAAAACAGGGGTTAGAACACGAATGTAGTATGTATGAACGGGCATAACATAATCATCATAAAACAGGAAATCCAGGGTAAAGCTGATTACAAGCAAGATTGATTGTATACGCTTAAGTCACGGTCCCATGAGACTAGTACATCGAAGGAATAATCCAAACAAGGAAATCCTCATCTATATACCTTTATCTCATATCATCGTAATCCAAGCACATACAACCCGAGTTACAAGGTAGTCATAACAGGAACACATAACAGACATGACAGGAATACATAACGGGAATCATAACATGCATGACAGGAGTACATAACGGGAATCATAACATGCATAGCAGGTGTAACAGGAATCATAACAGGAGTAGCATGTGTCACAACAGGCATCGTTATTATTATTACTCGTCTGACCCATATATCTAGGTATGTGTCTCGGTATATATCCCAACTCACATACATCCATATATAAGCTAGTCGAGGGTTGCTAACGGAAGTAGATGGAGAACTGATAGCACTTCTTATAGTAGTTCCCGTACACCCGGGACCAGCTTGAGGGCCCTAAGTCCCCCTAACACGAATCACCTGTGGGCCCTGAGTCCCACTAACACGTACCGCCAATATTTTATTCCATCACTATAAGCAAGGTATCATTTCGGCATCCATCACTTCCTCATTCCCCGTACAAGTTGTAGCTTATTAAGAATTATCACGATTATCAGATTACGGGAAATAACTGGACATAACAGGAATAGCCCTACAGATTCAAGAGGTGGCCCCACCGAGTATGGTGTGGCACTTTGTTCTGAGGGGATGGATTCTAGAGATGGCCCCCACGGATTCAAGAGGTGGCCCCCACCACGTGTGTGATGTGGCACTTTGCTCCGTGTGGCACTTAGTTCCATTCAGAATAACAAGACAGGATTCCCGTAAACATGATAATCACAAAGTCAAGTATATCATGCTGGGTGTTAAGTGATAGCATGACAGGATGTGATATTTAACAAGCAACCAATCATGATAAGAGATTGATAATAGTCTGGTGGTAGATGATAACAATCAATTGCCAAGTGATATACATGTGTTAAATGGAAGCATGAAACCGACAGGTCTGAAGTAATGACATGGCAGGTGGTAACATAGAAGTAACCCAAGGTCAACGACCACGAAGGATCGCCAAGCATGGTATGCGATAAGAAGTAAGAATAGCACAGGCATGGTACAAGTATAAGAATGAAACAAGCAGTTGCATGGCAATACATAGACATGGAAATATAAGTGACAAGAGGTGATATACATCAAGTAATGAGTCATGAAGTATCAGTCATGAAGCACAAGTAAGAATAATATATTGCACATGCACCAAGGATAAGATCCAGATTCAAGAAAGAAATCAACTATAACAAACAGCCAAAGTTAGTCGACTAGGTGGAATAGGTAGTCGACTAATAAAGGGGTTAGTCGACTAATAGTCTGGTATAGTCGACTAAAAACTGGGTTCTAGAGAGTTGGATTCTGATTCAGGAAAAGTTAGTCGACTAGGGTGGAAAGGGTAGTCGACTAACAGACATCTCAAGTCGACTAACAGTCATGTCAAGTCGACTAATACTGAGTTACAGAAAGTTAAGTTTTGGTTTCAGGAAAAGTTAGTCGACTAGGATAGAATGGGTAGTCGACTAACAGTGATTTATAGTCGACTAATAATTAAGGTAAGTCGACTAAAACTGTGTTCCAAGAAAAGGTTACGTTTCAAATAAGGGTTTCAAGTCGACTAATCCCTAGGTCAAGTCGACTAATCGTCTGGAAACAGAATACAGAACAGATTTTGATAGTTGTGTTTGATGATCAAATAACATAATTTTGAAGGCACAAGTACACAAGATATGTGAACACAAGTATGCTAGGAATTAGCCAAGTCTTGGTGAGTAGAAATACTCACATAGATCGGTTATTTGAAGCTTTACGCGTTCGAAGAGATCGTTACCGACAAACTTGATCCTCGGCGATAATAGACACGATCCCAACCAAAAGTAGTAGTGGTTGAGGTGGAGATGATGGCCTTGGTGATGCTTTAGAGTTGGTGGTTGAGTTGAGATGGGGGAGGATTTGGTGAGGGTGAAGGCTTCTCTTGGTGGAAGGAAGTAAAAAGGAAATAGAAATGAAAAGGAAAAGTTTATATAGGTTTTAGATTTGTAAAGGAGATGCAAATAAGATAGAAGAGAGGGGGTTTTTGCAAATAAGGGGGGATGAGGTGTCTCTCTTTTGGCCACTTGGCCGGCCATGGAAGAGAGAGAGAAAGAGAGGCATTAATGAGGAAGTTGGTGGAAGTGTGTGGAAGAAAATGGAATTTTGGAATTGTTGGAATTTTGGAAAATGGAATTCTTGTGGATTGTGGAGGAAGGAAGAGAAATAAGGAAAAGGAAAAGAATTGATAAAGAGAAGATATTCTCTTTGACTAGAAAAATGAAAATATTGGAAACACAGATTCCGGGTTTAAGTCGAGGATACGGAAAACATTTCGGAAAATACCGAAATCGTCCCGAAATCAAGTATCTCGGAACGACTCGCAAAATTTACCAAAAATCAAGAATAATATTCTAAGTCCCATGGTGAAATCCGTTTTAAGAAATACTTTATAGTTTTAAAACTAAAAAATCCCGGAATCAATTAGCTACCGACTCCGGTGGAATTTTCATAAAATCATAAAATTCTCAGAAAAAGTATTTAGGTAGAAAATATTATACTAAGAAATAATGCCTAAAAGACTTTCTAGAAATTTCCAACTGTTTGTAAATTAAAAATCCGAGAATCGATCAGCGACACTGGTCGACACCGGTTTTGAAGATTTTCATTTAAATTCAGGAAAAATCTAGAAAATCATAAAAAATATATAATAATGGAAAATGATATTTAAAACTGAAATCGGTCAAATCAGAATACCGGAAAGACTAAATTGAACAATACACTAGGATCGGGTCCTTGTTCAGACTAGGGCTGACTCCGAAACCACGAATCCAAATCCAAGACAAAACAATCACACTAATAATTCATAATACAAAACAAACACAGAGAGAAGTAAATCGAAAAATACGATCGAGAAATCTGAATACGCAGCTAATACGTATTCCGGGAGCGGGGTGTTACAAAAAGTGACACTTTTCCCTGTCTTCTTATATGTCTTGACTTCCTTTTTCGTATTGAAAATCAAACGAGTAGAAGTGATTATCTTTGATTTGCTAAAAATGTAACATTTTAGTTTAGCAAGTTAAACTTAGAAAATTCTATTTAAAGCATTTAAAATTTATTGCCAGAGGTGTGATGTTAACCTGACAGGAGTTGGATAGTTTCTGTGGTCTTGCCAATCTATAGATAAGAATGACAAGTGAAGTTTTCACCCCACGGAGGATTATGACTGAGTCTTCATCAGAGGTTTAGTATTAATGTAATTAAGACTCAGCTGAAGATGGATGAAAACACCGATAAAGGTATGATATTAACCTACAGTGATTTCAAGTGGACCTGCCAGTCTATTGACGAGAATAACAAGTAGACTAGACCTGCTAGGGATCTAGGAAAATCTTTACCTTTAGAGGTGTGATATTAACTTAACGGGTTAGATTAAATCTTGTCAGAGGTGTGATATTAACTTAACAAGGATGTGAGATAGAGGTGTGATGTTAACTTAACTCCACAGAAATTTCAGTTTTGTTTGGAAAAATTGAAAATACCACTATCATAGGTATATTGTTGGCAGTGGAGGTAATTTTAGAGGTGTAATGTTAAACTTAGTATCGCTCATCTCAGCTTCGATATGAAAGCCTGAGGAAAATTCATTATCATAGGTGTATTGTTGAACTTAGCAATGAACTGGATGCTAGAGATGTGATGTTAAACTTAGCATCGCTCATCTTAGCTTCGATATAAAAGCCTGAGGAAAAGTCATTGTCATAGGTGTATTGTTGAACTTAACAATGAACTGATGCTAGAGGTGTGATGTTAAAGTTAGCATCGCTCATCTCAGCTTCGATGTGAAAGTCTGAGGAAAAGTGACTGTCAGAGCATTAATGTTGAACTTGGCAACAATTTAATCACTGTTAGAGGTGTAGTGTTAAACTTAATAGTAATTTATCAGGGGTGTGATATTAAATGACAAGAGTTAATTTGTGATATAAGCAATTTTGAGGACTTATCATTCTATTGAGGAGAATTGACAAGTGAAGTTTGGAATGTCAGAGGTGTAGTGTTAACTTGACAAGAGTTATCTTCCGATATGAGCAATTTTGAGGACTTGTAACTCCATGTAAGGGAGTGACAAGTGAAAGTTCGTACTCGTTGGGAGTATTGAAACTTTTCACTATTAGAGGTGTAGTGTTAACGTAGCAGTGAATGAGCTTGTGGACCATCACTCCATAGGAGAGAATTGGTAGGGGACTTTGGTGGAAAATAGAATGAATTGTCAGAGCTCTAACATTAACATGACACACATAATTTTCTTGGGGTATGGGAGGTTTGCTGTTAAAGGTGTAATATTAACATAACAGTGGAGATTTTGAGTGGGTTTTGTTGTCAGAGGCTTAATGTTAACTTGACTGACACCACTGGAGATCGAGAGAAAATAGCTTGTCAAAGGTTTACTGTTAACGTGACAAGTCTCTGCTCATTTCATCAGAGAAATGAACACAAGTATTTTGTGGTCCTACCATTTCATGGACGAGAATTGGTAAGAGGCTTTGGAGGAGAGAATGGGACTCAGTCTCTTAGGATTTTAAGCAAATCCTCAGCTATCAACAGATTTGGTATACCTTTACCAACTACCGTTTGAGTTGGGCTAGCCATGTTATTCCTCTCAGCATGATGAGTTATCGAAGACTTATGTTGGACTTAAAAGCCAACATTTTCCTCTATCCTTAGCTATCGAGGCGTTAGATGTTCATAGGTAAACTAGAGAAGAGTAACAAGGCTAAAATCGAAGTTTCGCACTCTGTTTCTTTTTCAATGCTTACATCATGCATCATGATGTAACCAGCGTTCGATCGGCTTGATACTGATCTACTGGAATGCGATCCAGTGAAGGAAAAAATAAGCTTTTCTTTAGCACTCTTCCAAACATCTTGGATCTGAAAGTTTCGATCAGAGGTGTAATGTTAACCTGATCTAAGAACTTCTGTCGAGTTCATAGGTGAACTAGAGAAGAGTAACAAGGCTAAAACTAAAGTTTCGCACTTAGTTTCTGCTTTGATGTTTACATCATGCATCATAATGAAACCAACGTTCGATTTGCTCAACACTGATCGACTGGAATGTGATCTAGTGAAGGAAGAAAGAAGCTTTTCTTTGGCGCTCTTTCAGACATCTTGGATCTGAAAGTTCTGATCAGAGGTGTAATGTTAACCTGATCATAGAAAGGATCCTGTCAAGGATAGTACTTCTTCAAGAATCTGCCGTTGATCAGCATCATGAGCGTATCAATGTCTGGGTTATAAGGCGATATGTTCATTTTGAGTAGACCGACTCTACTACAAATGGTCATTTTCATTTAGGTTGAAATTTTTCTTTGGTCTTATGCGTCATCACTATGGTCTTCTGATAGCTAAGACAATGTTACCTTTCTTAAAAGTTTGCTTCTTGACTTTCTTGTTAAAGGCTCTAGTAATTCGAGCTTGATAGAGCTCAATTTGCTGTTGAGCTTGCAGGCGTTTATCATCCAAAGCTTTTAGCTCTTGGAGTCGTAGTCGATGCTTTTCCTCATTTGTTACTCTGTTACCAAGGCAACACATAGAGATGAGATTTCTAGTGGAAGTACGGCTTCACATTTATATACCAAAGAGAATAGTGTGGCCTTTGTTGGGGTTCTCATTGTCGTGCGATAAGCCCATAAGCATTCACCTAACTTATCATCTCAGTCGCATTGGCTCTTCGAGATGAATTTCTTGAGAAGTTTTCTAATAATTTTGTTGAAAGCTTCTGCAAGACCGTTAGCGGCTGGATAGTATGTCGTTAAAGACACACTCTGAATCCTGAACTTGTTGCAGAATCTTTGAAAGGCTTGGCTGACAAACTGAGGTCCATTATCATGGACAATCCATCGTGGCATATCAAATCGATAGACCACGTGATGTTTAATGAACTTGATCATGTCAGATGTCTTTACCTCACTCAAGGGGATAGCTTTAACCCATTTGGAAAAGTAATCGATTATAGCTAAGATAAATTGATGTCCTTTCAATGAAGGTGGGCTGATAGAACCAACCACATCAATTCCCCATATTTTGAATAGCCAGGAAGAAGTTGTAGGGCGAAGATGTCCTGGTGCATGGTAAATGAAGTCACCATGGATCTGACAGGCATTGTATTACTTCGCGTAAGCGATGGTGTCAGGGATCATCTTTGACCAATAATATCCCAGTCTTTGGAGTCGATCTCAAGTTTGGACTAGGTTGGTGAGCTCCACACATACCATTATGAGCTTTTTTGAGTTGCCTCTTTATTTGATAGGCAGCGGAGGAGGATCCTATTATGCGATCGGTGATACAGTGCTCTTATGATCGCATTGTACTAGAATTTTGGGGCTTTCCTTCTAGTGACAGCCGTCTCTTTAGGGTCATCAGGTAAAATATCATACAATGCATAGTCGATGTACTGGAATTGCCATTCTCTGAGCTTTGAACCTGTTGAAGTCTCTAGAGCTTCTTTGATAGAGTTTCTTTGACTTGAAGGCCTCCTTTTGGCTTTTGGTTGTCCTCAAGAGCGAATCTTGGATAATACAAGTCATGACTGTAGACGAGTACTTTCTCTACTGCTTTGGCTGGAAGAGCCAAAGAAGCAACGAGAGATACCAGTGCATCTGCATGCGCATTTTGCTAGTGAGGTACATGATCGATGTAGAAGTTTCTGAACTTCTCTGCCATGTAGATAGTTGCGTTATGATAGGGTACCAAGTCTTCATACTGACTTCATACTCCCCACGAACCTGGTTAACGATGAGCTTTGAATCACCATATTCTTTAAGATTTTTAACACCAATCTCATCGGCGATTTGCATCCCGATTAAGAGAACATTGTATTCCGCTGAACATGACTAAGTTAATGAGAATTCAAGAGAGATTACGTAGTTCTGTGGGGAGACAATTACTACCCCACTCATGTTACAATATTTTCTTGCAGACTCGTTCTCGATGCATCATCAAAAAAGAGTTGCCACACTTGTCCTTCGAAAGATGTCTGAGTCCAGCAAACTTCGGTAATCTCATCTGGGAGATCTTCATATAGGTTGGTAGCCCTAGGATCTGGATGTTTAGCCAAAAAATTTGCCACCGCCTGTCTCTTCACAGCTTTTCGTGGCAGGAATTGCATCTCATATTGGGAGAGCAACATGGCCTATTTTTCCAATCGAACATTCAGTGACGATGGTTTCATCATAAACAATCTTAAAGGATTGACTTTTGATATGACGTATATGGTTTGGCCTACCAAATAGTGTCGCATCTTCTGAACAGCGAATACTAGCGCTAAGTATTCTTTTTCAATAAATTATACCGATGTTCGGCTCTGATCATAGTTTTACTCAAATAGTAGGTTGCCTGCTCGTGTCCTTGATCATTATTCTGGGCTAGTAAAACTCCTAAAGAATGATCCATCACTCGTATGTATATCAAAAAAGATTTTTCTGACACCAGAGTTGTAAGGACAGGTGGATACGTGAGATACCGCAAGATTTTCTCAAACGCTTGTTGGCACGCATCATCCCAGATGAATGAAACACCCTTCTTCATTAATTTAGTGAAGGGTTGGCATCATCCTGAGAGATTTGAGATAAATCTTCAGATATAGGCCAATCACTCTTGCAATCTTTTAAGCTCTCTATGATTTCTTAGAGGTTGCATCTCCTGGACAACGCGTATTTTCTCTGGGTCGAGGTGGATTCCTTTGGATGAGACGACAAACCCTAGGAATTTACCGCTGGCTACCCCTAGGAAAGATTTAGTGGGATTCATCTTTAATTGATGTGCCCGCATGATATCGAATACTATTTTCAAATCGGCTATGTGATCACCTTTGACACGGCTTTTCACTGCAATATCATCAATGTAGTATTCCACTGTTTTGCGTATATGCTTGTGGAAAATTGCATTCACAGCTCTCTGGTTTGTCGCCCCTGCATTCTTCAATCTGAAGGGTATGACAGTAAAGATATACACTCCCAATGGTGTTCTAAAAGATGTATGCTTCTCATCGTCAAGGTACACCTTGATTTGATTGTATCCCGAGAATTTATCCATGAAGGACATCTGTTCAAACCCACACGTATTATCGATCATGACATCCATGATTGGAAAGGGGAACTCATCTTTAGGACACGCCTCATTTAGATCATGAAAATCAATGTAAACCCGGATCTTCTCATTCTTCTTGGTGACGAGGACGATATTGGCTACCCAATCAGGGTGTTGTTCTTCCCTGATAAGTTTATAAGCTTCTTGACTTCCGACTGGATCGCTTCCATTATCTCAGGACGGAACTGTCGTTGCAGTTGTTTGATAGGTTTCGCATCTAGATTGATGTTAAGTTGATGCATAGCCACTTGAGGATCAAGTCCGGACATATCTTCGTAGTTCAAAGTGAAAACATCTATATACTCTTGCATAAGGGATATTAGATCTTCCTTCTCGGAGAGTAATAAGCTTTGATGGGCTTAGGATTAGCCTCATCTCCCAGATTGATCTAGGTGATCTTATTCTCTGTGGGTGATTCGTGTTGTTCGAAGCGAATATCCCAGAGAGCATTTAGGTGTTTGATCCAAGGATGTGTATCCGACCGGATCATCTCTTCATCTCTGTCTTTCGGGTGACTTGTTGAAGCCATATTTACCAAAAGTTCTTTGAAGATGTTGTTGACACTGACATCTGACTCCCACGATGACGTGCCTGATGAGTGATTATGGTATAATGACTCTTCAGACTTCAGAGGCTGACGGGATTAGAGTAGACACATAACCCAACCCCCAGCAAGTTCGATGATAATAATCAGGGGCTTTCCCTTTTGGAACGAAGGATCGAAGTAGTATTCTTCTTCCTTTGTCAAAGTTCAAGCCAGGACCACTTGTTAGGTCATACCCCATGTTCTCCATCATTCTGAGTACATTTGGCTCATAATGAGAGAATTGAGAAGGTTCATTCTCGCTTTCTGAGTCTTCACGGGTCATTGATTTGGACTCGACTCTCTTGAAAAGGATCAGTCTGTGGCCTTTGTGTCTTTCTAGGACCTTGAACAAGGATTCTTGCGCATCACTGACGCCTTGATATACCGTGAGGGTTGACCTTACCGGTACATGCGATATCTATTATCGAGCAGGGGTCATCACCTACATCGGTACTAGTATCTGATAGCATAGAATCAGAATTAAATACAGAAAAGTAAGCCAAATCTAAATCTTTATTAATATACCACTCGCCTTCATCATTGGCGGTGTTATTGACATCGAGCTTATTAAGGCTCATTACAAGTGGGTTCAGCTCCCAAAGACATTCTTCCTCTGTCTCTGGTTCAATATCAGCTTCATTATCAGAGTCTGGCTACTCTGGCTGGGGATTCTCACCTATCTCCAGAGAATCCTGGTATAGGAGGGAGTCTGTAAAGTAGTTCTCTATCCCATTAAACGAATGCCTTTCGGATATCAACGTTTGGAGCTTTCCATCTCCGTCAATATACTTCAAGACTTGATAGAGAGTAGAGGGGACGATGGAGTTGCGATGAATCCACGGTCGTCCCAGCAACAAATTATACAAAGTGTCGGTGTCAATGACATAGCATATCACTCCAGATCTTAGGTCCCCAATCTGACATTTGAGTTTAATCTTCCCTATTGGGCATGTATCATTGGCGTTGAAACCATAAATAGTAGTTTGAGTGGCGCTCAATCGGTGAGTGGGGATTCCCAAGTACTGCATAACCCGGTGGGGCATAATGCTCAACGTGGATCCTAGATCTACTTGAATGCGACTCACCTCAGACGATCCAATATATCCTGTGAAGTACAGAGGCCTATCATGTTTCTTTTTAACCTGCATGTCATCTGGTGTGAAGATTATGCAGGGGACATGTTGAGAGGTGTGGAGGCAGTATTCTTCATATTTCTCCTGTGGTTCAGCCGGAATTCGAGCCATGAAGACCTCAGCATCAGCTAAAGCTTCTCTAAAAGCTTCTCTTATTGACTTTGATAGTCTCGGGAGCTTGTACAGGGTGATCCTGGCCAGGATGTTGGCCAGTTGAGCCAAGATATCAAAGCCGTAAGGAGCTGAAGATCCTTCCGCTTTGTCTTCCAGGAGGACTTTGGAATACCGAAGTTCCTTTTGCTTCTCCACGGGTTGCTTCGTGGATGGCTTAGTTGGCTCTGGGGTGGGTTTAGGCAGATTTACCACTATCTCGTCGTATTTCTTCAAGTACGACTGACCCGAACGAGTTTCAGCCGCAAGTAGGCGTGAGCATCGGTCGGCTCGGTTCGGGTTTTGCCAATTTTGACAAAACCGAGCCGAGCCGAACTGAACAAGGTCATGAACTGAACTGAACCGAACCGACTCGGATCGGTTCGGTTCGGTTCGGTTAATTCGGGGGATCACCTCGCCGTCGAACTTCCTATCTCAACTTTTGCACCTTCTCGTCAAATCTAACTCGATATGAATCTTTTTCCCGTGATCAATATTTTTCTCATTCGAACGCTGGTTTAAAAAATAAACTAGCTTCCAAAACTGAGACGAACATAAAAGTTCAAAAATGCTTTAAGAAAAGCTTTAGAATATATCTATATTAGATATTTAAAAGAGATGTGTAATACTCTATTGCATATAACAGAATATTTCAGAAAAATATAAACAATATGTAAATAACAACCTTAATATTACATAAAAATGTGAATATCTCATGAATTTATTGCTTGAAATGTGTCACTAATTCAAGCATTTAAATGATTCTGAAAAGTTAAGGCTGTGTACTCATGACATAAACACATGCATGCATGACATGACATACATCAACATCATTGTAAAACATGAATGTTGCTTGTATTGGCACAAAACTGTGTTGGGTTAATTTGATTCGGTTAATTTGGTTCGGTTTGGATTTCGGAACCTGATACCGAAATCCGACCGAATTTACGCAATTCGGTTCGGATCGGTTTTAGTTTTCGGATTTTGGACGGTTTTTTTCAGTTTTAACTGAACTCTACTCACCCCTAGCCATAAGCAATGCATTCAACTCTGCTGCAAGGATGATTGTTTCCTCCTCTGAGTCAGTTAGCGAGGGGACATTAGTTTCTACTTCCCAGGAAGAAGCACACACCATATTGCAAGGTGAAGCTTCACTTTGCTTTTGAACTTCCTGTTGGCAACAACAGTCCACTGTTGTTCATAAACAAGGTCTGGATGAACCCACATGATTTTTCCCTGAGAAGTAGGAACAGGTATGAGACTGTCTCCTATTGGTGATGTGGGTCTATATGAGTATCCTTAGTTCCTCTTTCAAGATGGGAACTACTCTGGCCGGCTTTGGAGACTATGCCCTGAACTGAAGAAATAACGTCATGTTGACTGTCACTTTCTTCTGCTCTAAGCGGAGCTTGAGCATCTCTGCATCAATCAAAAATTGGAGGATGTCTTTGAAAATGTAACAGCTCTTGGTAGGGTGCCCCAGCATCCTGTGGTACAAGCAGTAGTTTGGATTGTCAGTCTTGCTGACCTCCTCGGGACGTCTAGCTTCAGGAAGCTTCAATCTGTTGCTTTTGTTGAGTAATTTGAACAATGAATCGACATGCTCGTTCTTGAAGGAGTACTGTCTGTTGGTGCGTGGCTTACTTGAAGAACTACCGCCTCTAGTCAGCCGAGGTTTAATGGGAGACTTCGTCTCTGTCGCCAATGTGTCCTTCCTTTTCGATTGGAAAGATACCTTCGGCGTGCGCCCTGTCAACTTTTCGGGTCTGGGCTTGTTTTCTTCTGCCTTAATCCTAGTAATAATCTCTTCTTCCATTCACCTTGCAGGACTAACTATTTCCAGATACAACTTTAAGTAACTCCTATCTAAGCTAGGAGTGAGGTTTGCAAATTGTGACGGTATGTTTCCACCAGGATGGCCTGGGTCATACCGCTAGGACATCAGAGTGCCATATTCTGAAATCTTTCCACAAATACTTTAACTGACTCTTCTTTACATTGCCTCGTTGCCAGCAGAGTTGGCATGGAAATCTCTGAGTCGTCTTCGAAGAAGCGTGTAAGGAAAAGCTTCTCCAGATCACGCCAGTTCTTGATGGAACCTTCTGGGAGCTTCATGAACCATTCAAAGCGAGTCCCTTAAGAGTTCCGATAAACAAACGTGCCAAGATGGCATCATTTGCTTCTACATTCCCTGTCTAAGACTTGAAATAGTATATGTGCTGGTTCGGTGACCCTTTGCCGTTGAAGTCCTGTAGGGTTGGAGCTTTGAACTTAGGAGGGTACGGGACAAGATTCAAGTCAGCCGGGTACGGTCAGACCACTCCTGCTTCTTGGATGCCTTTTTGATTGGTGAGAGTTTCAAGACGCTGTTCTAATTTATCATTATTTTGGAATGAGTGCTCTCATTCTCTGAATTGCCTCCCTCTTCGGACGGAGGCTTGGACGACTCGGAGTTGGACTGTTCCTCCTCCTCTCTCTTTTCCTTCTGTTTGCCCTTGGACTTTTTGGAAGGAGTCTTGGCCTTAGGCTTCTTCTTTTTACCCTTAAGCAATTGTGAAAGCATCTGCTTGAGGGTGTCGATAGATTCTTGTTGGGCGCGAATCATATCGAGTTGTCCCCTCTGGGCCTGGGCTTGATGTTCAAAGCGCCTGGCCATTTCTTCAGGAGTACTTGCCATATACGCGAAGGCTTCCTTCTCTACAGAAGAGTTCGAGGCTTGTGATTCCACAATGGCAGAGTGTGACTCACTTACTTCAATGCCCCGGGCTAGGGCATTGCAGTTAACTCGGGCTACCACGCTAATTTGAGTGCGGGTATGTCAGTACACTCCTTCCGGTTCAGTGTCGACTCGTTAGAGCTGACTATTGGCTGCTTCCCCTTACTTCTACTTGGTGTAGTGCTTGAATCCACCATGTTCGCAATAACTTTAGGGTACTATGCGTCAGAGAAAGTTCTCCTTGTGCGGGAATGATGCCTTTTGGCAGATCAGGAGACTGACGTAGATGTTAACAGTCTGAACACCGACTGCTGGCTTACATGAGAGCTGCAGTGGCATTCAGAAAGCTTTGTTGTGATGAGCCGCACATAGCAACATGATGGAGTGATTTGATGGGCACTCCTCTTCTTTGTCAGGTAATCCCTTAGATCCACCAGAGAAGGATCAAAGAGACCAGCCTCGAGTTTCCGAGGGCTTTTCAGCTTTTGAATGCTAACCTTGCGTTGTAAATCTGAGACGCAGGGTTCAGAGACGCAGAGCTCATTTTTGTATAACAGACGCGGCTCTCGCATTTTGGCTTAGAAACGCGGGTCTCGTGTCTCTGCTGAGAAGAGACGCGGACCTCGCGTTGCTGATTGTCGCGTTTGTCTAGTAACACTTGGGAAACATGGACTCTATGAGTCCCACATTCTGTCATAAAGATGCGGGTCTCGCACCTCTGAGAACCTCGCGTTGCTGAACATTGTGCATAGGAGGTGAGGCCTCAGAAACGCGAGCTTCTCGAGCTCCGCATTTTGGTCTCCAAATGCAGACTTCGCGTGTCTGACGTAAGTCAGAAGAGACGCAGGCATGAGCCTTGCGTTCTGTATCTGTTGGATAGACAGTTGTTTCAGCTTCTTACCTCTATTGCCGACATATGCGTCGCCTTTGTCAATGTTCGGCATTCTGATTACCCTTTACGGGTTGTTGGGAACCTCCGGTAACCTAGAGCTGAGGAAGAGGAAGGGCGTGGCTAAATTGGCCTTCAATGACGTTGGCCTCGAGGGTCTCGTGGGAGACGTTGACATGGGCCTTACGTGTGATGTGACTAGCAATATAGCTCTTTGCGCAGGCCATCTTTGGAGAAGTCACCGAAGGGACTTGAGAGTGTCCCTCCGAGGAGACCTTGTGGTACTGCTGCACCCTAGGGGCTCTTGAAGCCAGAAGAGAGAAACTCTTCATATTTTGCCTGGTCGAACTCCACGACAAGTGACTCAACCGTCTTCCTATGAAGGTGACGTCACCTTGCGCCATAACTTGCTCATCAGTAGAAAAAGTAATCCCCAGTGGAGTCGCCGTCTCTTGTTTCCTCGGAGAAAAAAATTGAAAGCATAATAAATTCTTTGTTTGATTGTAAAGAATATTACAATGGATCAACAATCCGATTACAAGAGAGAGAAGATATTCCAGCTCAAATCTTCTCTTTATTAAAGGCTGGGTTCTTGATGTAGTAGTGAAAAGTGAATCTTGTTTTCCGTTGACCGGGTGAACATCAGTGTCTTCTGGGAATCTTCTCTTCAGATTACGGATGGAGTAGCACTACTCCTGTTCAAATAGAATCTTAAAGAGAATTGAGTAAAAACTTGAACTCAGCAAGTTAGTAGAAAGGTTAAACTCTTTATCAGTATTTCTCAGCTGAAACTTCCGATGAAAAATCCTTTTTTTGACTCAAAAATTCCCACACTCTTTAATAGTAAACTGAGCATTTATAGAAGTTTCAGGGGTAAAACTGTCCCCTAAAAGCCCTCCATAATTGGTTAACTCTATTCATTACGTAGGCAGTAATTGACCCGGTAATGAGGGCAGTTATAACTGAAACGCAGGACTCTTCTACAGTTGAATGCGGTCTTCGGGCTCTGCATCTTGGCATTGCAGTGATGCTAGGATGCGGATTTCGAACCTCGTGTTTCGACACTGCGGTGACGGTAAGACGTGGGCTTCGAACTCCGCGTCTTGGCATTGCAGTGATGTTGGGACGCGGGCTTCAAGCCTCACGTTTTAACACTTCAGTGATGCTGAGACGCAGGCTTTGAACTCTTTGTCTTGGCATTACGGTGATGTTGGGATGTGGGCTTCGACTCTCGTATTTCGACACTGCGGTGACGCTGAGACGTGGGTCTTTGAGCCTCGCGTTTTGACATTGCGGTGCGTTGAGACGCGGGCTTCGAGCTTGCGTCTTGGCACTGGGTGACGTTGAGATGCGGGCTTCGAGCTCTGCGTCTTGGCATTGCAGTTAAGCGGAGGACGTTGGCTTTGAGCCCCGCGTTTTGACTTTGCACGAGTGGCTCTGATTAGCCTTGCGTCTAGAGTATAAACTCTACTCTCTGATGACTTGTCCTCAGTGATTTTTAGACAGTCTACATTGCCGAGCATAAACATTGACATATTCTTGAGGTTACGAGATCATCATTACTTTCTACATCCATTTCAAAATGTCATTGGGCAGAAACTATTTTAACTCTAGCTCTGCTGATCAACATCACTCCATACTCTATTGTTGCTGCTCTTTCTCTATACACTCGTCTGCATGGTCATTCTTTGGATTAATCCCTTTTACGTACTTTTGGTTGTATCTGTTTTGTTCTTCTTCCCTCTCAGTAACGAAATAAATTATCCTCCAAAATTAGTAAATATATTTTTCTTGGATATAGCGCTGCTCATAAAGGATATCGGTGTTATTATCCCATTACCAAACGTCTTTGTATTGCCCAATATGTGTCATTTTTTGAAAAAGTTTTTACTATCATTCTTTTTCCAAGAAGGATCTGTCATTTCTCAACACCAGTACATCCGCGGAGTCTCCCACTTAACTTATTCCTTTATACACACCTTATCTACCCACTTATACACTGTTTGTCTCACCAATTTCTCAATTCATTGAGTCTTTTTCCTCATTTATAAATGATATTACTACTGATATGCTGCTTATGCCTGCTCCAACTTTACTAAATCATCAGCCTCTTCCTTGTAGAAATCCTCCGCACAATTGTCACCTTCCTGCTTGATATTGCACTTTTGTTACCACATATTCTCCTCAGTTTTCAACATTTGCCTTTGCTATAAACTCTCTATAGGAACCTAAGTCATATTCTTGGTTGTCAAACGCCAGAATGACAACATGCAATGAATGAGGAACTAGCAGCGTTCCAACGCACCCATATTTGAGATCTTGTTCCCATACCACCTGGTGCTAATTCAATAAGCTACAGATAGATATATAAAATCAAGACCAAATCTGATGGTTCTGTTGATCGGTACAAGGCTCGTCTCATTTCTAGGGGACTTATACAGGAGTATAGTATTGATTATGAGGAGACATTTGCTCATGTGGCCAAAATGATATCTATTCATACTCATATTGCCTTTGCTGCTGCACGACACAGACTACTCTATCAGATGGATGTTAAAATTCCTTTCTGAATGGTGAGCTCTCTGAGGTTGTTTATATGCAGCCTCCTGGTGTTTCTGCTCTACCTGACATGTATGCAGACTTCGAGGAGCTCTTTATGGTCTAAAACAGGCGGCTCGCACTTGGTATAAGTGATTTCGATAGTCTTTCATATCTTTTATTTACACACAAAGCATGGCTGATTATGCAATATTTCGGTGCTTCACTCCCTATGGTATTGTGCTTCTTATGTTTATATGTTGATGACATGGTTATTACCGGAAGTGATCCTGTCATTATTGTATCTCTGAAGCGAAATCTTCAATCTGAGTTCAAAATTAAATATTTGGATTTTCTCTGCTATTTTCTTGATATTGAGGTTGTCTACTCCTCTTATGGATATATTCTATCATATCAGAAGTACATTGTTTGTCTTCTTGAGCATGCCACCCTAAGTGATCCTGCTACTCCTACATCCTCTTTTGTTTTTACACTTATGGAGCTTCATCTCAAACTCAGAAGCGATGATAATACTTCATTACCATAGCCTACATGGTACTGGAAATTGGTGGGATCCCTTATATATCTTTCTGCTATTCGATTAGATATTTCTCAGGTTGGCATGTCCTCAGTCAGTTAGTTAGTGCTCCTACATCAATTCATTATGCGGCATTATTTCATGTTCTTTGTTGTCTTTGAAGCACCATCTCTCGATCATTGCTATACAATTCTGATTCATCTCTTTCTCTATGAGCTTAATCTGACGCTGGATGGGCTGATGATCCAGACACACGCCGCTTCACCACAGGCTTCTGCATTATTTGGGTTCCTCTCTCATTTCTTGGCATAGCAAATGTCAGGATGTTGTGTCTCGGTCCAGTATCGAGGTCGAATATTGTGCTATGGCTATACAACTTTAGAGATTCAATGGTTACGTGACCTCCTGTGTGATATAGGGACTTCTGCGGTTGCTTTTGTTCCCATACAATATGACAATAAGAGTGTCATTGCTATCACCTCCAAACCTATCATTCATGATCGCATAAGACATATTAAGATCGACCATCATAATACTCGTCAGGAATATGAAAAAGGCATGATCACTTTTCTCTATGTTCCTTCCGGAGCTTAGTTGGATGATTTATTCACCAAGGCACCGACCTCAACTCAGTTCAGCCAGATTTTATTCAAACACTCGATATTTGATCCACCACAAGTTTGAGGGAGCTGTTAGATACCCTTATCCAACATGTGATACGTTGTAACTAGACATGTACATAGACATGTGATACATTATATCTAAACATGTATTGTTTTATATAAACATGTGATACATTATATCTAGACATGTACAGTTTCATAAAAACATGTGATACATTATATATAGACATGTATACTTTCTTTATTTCACTCTTCACTTGTAAATAAATTAATGTAACCTTTTGGTAAATGATATATATGAAATTGTCTCTTCTCCAAATTATCAAACAGCAAGGCATTAACACAGACCAATTAGAGAAACTTCTCGTGCAATTGCTCAACCGGCGGTGGAGAATCTTGCTCTCTCATAATGAAACAAATATCTTCTCATCCTCAACTATCTTTAATGGGTAGGAGGTGAAGGAGAAAGAAATCAAAAGGAGGTATTTATAGCAGCCCAGATTTAGAGAGGAAAACTCATATCTATATCCATTACCGATATGAGTATGGATCTAAGTGTGATTGAATATATCTGTTAACTATCTGTGTCTCTATTCACAAGAGAATGGAGTTGTAGCTGGAAGTATACTATTTGAACTCTTATTAGCGATTAAGTCACTCTAGTTTAAGACCAGAGTGAAGTATGACTTAAATCTTGGGTTCAACTCTAGTTTAACATTTTTATGTCAAATAACATGATTTAGAAATAGAAGTAAATAGGAATACAATTTTAGTAAGGTAACTCATATCCATAAGTACCACAAGCTCGAATCCAAAAATAGTCATATATATATATATATATATATATATATATATATATATATATATATATATATATATATATATATATATATATATATATATATATATATATATGAGTTGATCCCGTAAGAACGGTTCTCACGAATTCATATGAGAACTTTCACGTGGGCCGTCGGATCTGATAGAGATCTATTTTTATTTGATTTGATCTATCAGATCCGACGACCCACGTGAAAGTTCTCAGAGAAATCCGTGAGAACCGTTCTTAGAGGATCAGCTCTCTCTCTCTCTCTCTATATATATATATATATCCCTTTATTGCTACTCACAAGAGTAGAGTGTACGCACTAAAATTTGACAAAGATATGGTTCAGTTGAAGATTCGGTTCATGATCGCCACTTGCACCTTTGCTTGGGCGCATAGGTCTCCCTAGGAATCATATGTTCTACTCTTGGATGCGGGATGATGAGTCATTTCCCAATCGAAAGGAGCCGGCCCCGTCTATGGGTCTTGTTTGACCTCGAAAGGAAAAGGAGAAGGAGAAGTTAAATAAGTAGTGTAATATTTGTTCTTATTAGCTCATTTATACGAAAATGATGTGCTTACCCACCAAGCTACGACCAGTGAAAGGAAGGAATAAAGACCCATGTGTGTCAATTTTATTCCAACCTTACACACGGTAGAGTGAGAACACTCCATGCTTAGTGCCAGTGTTAATCGAGTATGCTACTTATGAACTAATTCAAAGGATGCAAAGAAAATAAGTAGATAATGTTGAAACTCTTGAACGACCAAATTCCCAAAATCCCTTTCTAGATGATGTTGATGTAGTCATAGAGGTGGAGTGTTGTGACGAGGATATTGAATAGATGGAGACTAGAGGTTGCTTCGACGGATGATGTTGTGAAGAAGACAATTAGATTTGAGCAAAATCTCAACAGGGAAGTTAGGAAGGTGGGAGACGAGCTCCGGGAACTGCATGTGGAGGAAGCTATAGGAGAAGATCAAAAGTAAAAAGGATGAAAGAGTTTTTTAAAACTCAGTTGAAAAACCAGAGGAAAGATCAGCGCGGTCGACCGCAAGTGCACAAACATGCACGTTTCGAGAAGAAGGCATTAGTAGTCGATCGCAAGGTCCACTGCCCAGGAGGCCTGTTTTTGCACACTACAGTCAGTCGACGGCCCAATCAACTGACCCGAGGAGTCTGCACATAGGCACAGGACGAATTGGGTTAGCAGTCGACGACCCAATCGACTG
Organism: Agave tequilana; assembly: GCA_038442645.1. Lineage (NCBI taxonomy): Eukaryota > Viridiplantae > Streptophyta > Magnoliopsida > Asparagales > Asparagaceae > Agave > Agave tequilana. Next base: position 284,513 of record JAVJIF010002657.1, read on the forward strand.
ACCCAGGGAGTCTGGACATAGGCACAGGACGAATTGGGTTAGCAGTCGACCGCCCGATCAACCGCCACATGAAGCCGGTCAACCGCGCATCAGGTTCTGGATATTCTGAGTTGGTTTTGGGCTTCTATTTTTTTGAATCAGATTTCGACCCGAATTGAGTTTTCTTCTATTGGTTATTCTTCTAGCTATATAAGAAGGATCTCTGCACCCCAAATAGAATTGATTATTGAATTAGTTAGAAGTTATAGGATTAGTTTGTTTGAGGGAATTCTACGGCTATTTTGCGTAGATTCTCAATTTGGATCTCCGGATCAATTTGTAACCCTTATAACTCAGTTGGTTTGAACAAGATATTTTCCCTTCTATCCCGAGGATGTATGCAAGTTGTTGAACTTCATTAAATCATTTGTTTCTCTCTCTTATGTATTTTGTATTCATGCAAATTGGTTCGTGATTGACTCGGTGTTGAAAAGTGTTGATCTTGGTGTGATTGGTGTAATGCCCCAATCCCGCCGATACGGAAACGTTACGATGACGTACATATGCAGGGTGAAAATACCCTCACGTACGTATGCTAAGCCTCAATATAAGAAATAAACACGATATACACAATAATTTCAACATTAAATAAGTATAAGAATACTTGCAAAAGGGTTCAGTAATCATGATAGACATGAAAAAAGGGATAAATAAGGAAATAAAGATAAGATAATAAAGATATCTATGAATAATAAAGCGTCAAGTCTGCTAATAAAATCCCGTGGAGTATCAGATACTATGAAATTTTGAATATTTAACTTGGGCATGCAAACTCAGGATCGTCAGAAAGTGACCTAGTGAGTGATAAATTGAGAAAGCAGTAACATATAAAATAGTAGTACCATCATTATAATAAATATATAATATATGTTTTAACACCAGTAATGTAATATAATTATACTAACAGTAGATATATAAATATAATTGTCTTATTAGCACTTTAGCACTATCAATGATTAGCATGCTATAACAGTGTTACCTCTACGAGATTATCCAATTTTATAATCATTAATACCAATTAACATGTCCAGGTTGTGCTACCAAATAATAATATATTCAGTAAATAAATGAAATAATAGTTATGTCATATTGAGGGATTACGTTATTATAATCAATAAGAGTTATACCATTTATATATATTTCTCAACACGCGTAATATCATACAATATTGAGTGATTTCCTAATCAAATCGATGGGTTTAAGTAACTTGTAGTAAGTTTTAATTATTTAATATTTTTTAACCTAATAGCAATTGTAGCATGATATGTCGTGGTGAATATGAACATGTAGATATGAGTATACAAAATAACCATACGACAGTGTTGTGCTTATATAGTAGTATATGTCTACAAAATATATATGAAACAAAGGATACATGAATGTAGAGTAATGTAATACGTGTCTGTGAAGAATGCATAAAGTGCAAAGTATACGTGTGACATGTTAGTGGATAAAATGTCAGAAAATGTAACAAGTAATGAACAATAATATATATGCATGGAGCAAGTCATGTTATTTATACAATAATAACAATCAGTACCACTTGATATTTTAATCAATCTCTTTCAGTATCCCATGTCACTGACAATCCATACCGGAGCTTGTATTCTAGTCTAACCAATCCGAACATGGTATAGGGGTATCAATATTCGAACAAGAGAGGGACCAAATAATAAGCGTTTCCGATGTCACTATTGTTTATACTGTTTTTATTACATTAATTGGAAACCTAATGGTCAAGGAGCTCTAATCGGGTGGATGTACCCCGTGCATACCCAGAATCACGATTCTAAACAAACCCCTAGCTGCTGAGACCAGGGCCCTCCGCTAAGAGGGAGACAAAAAACAAGAGCTCATGGAGTTATGTACAATCGGTAGCCAGCACTATTATCCCCTGCAGTGGGATAAATATGGATCAAGGATATCCATTCGATAAAATCAAGTCAACCTCAAGTCTCCCCAATAACCATATTATATTTAATTTATTTAAACTATATAATGTATCAGGAACTAGAATAGTGCATGGTACATGTAATATATAATAGGACATGAGCTTTGTTGATATCATGAAACATAATAAAAAGAAATAGAAAACAAGAGATGTGGGGTTCTAGAGGTGGCCCCCATGGCTGAGATCCACGTGGCACTTAGTTTCGGACATCGGATGTCAACATCACTCGTATCCAGTAACAGGAGTGTCATATTAATATCATGATTGTTTGGACACATATATTGATAAATATTATTATATTTCTACATATATTCTGTAATAAATCTTGTAAATAACTTGTCTTAACTTCTTATTCATGCAGGATATGATAGAGAGAAAATAAGCATGAGTCTGATCCAAATTAATCCAAAAGTTTAAATCAAATGGGGATTGCCTCAAATTCAGAGAATTTAGAGGCTATTCTTATCTAAAGATTGGATCTACCATATAAATAATACTATAAAAATTTGTAGCACCCTGTTCCCGGGATACATACCCAGATACGTGTCCCGATTTTTTTGAACGTATTATTTTAATTTTCTTCCAACATTTGCTTTTGAGTTGTGATTGCTCATGCTATTTGGTATCAGATCTGGATTCTCAGTCTCAGAGTCAGCCCTGACTGGACCGGGAACTGAATACCAGCATACTGCCCGATTTGACCTCTAATTGGACTAATTTTAGTTTTAAATACTATTTTCTAATATTTTAGATTTTTCATGATTTTCTAGAATTTTTCAGAATTATTTTGCAAAATCTTCAAAGCCGGTGTCGATCGACATCTCTGACCGATTCCCAGATTTTTAGTTTTCAAATGAAGTTGAATTTTTAGAAACGGCTTTCACATCACTTCTCAGAATCTCATTTTCTATTTAAATTTATTTTTTGGGATTTTTCTGAATTTATCAAAATTTGACCATTTTGGTGTCGAACGGTACTGCCGAAGATTTCAAGATTTTTTATTTGAAAACCAGATTTAATTTCTCAAATCTAATTTCACCAGGAATCTTAAAATAATATTTTCTATTTTTTAGAATTTTTTGGAGCGTTTCTGAAACAGTCGAATTTTATCATATTTAAATAATAATATTATTTTCCTTTCTTGCTTTTTCCTTCTCCACTCTTCTACTTTATACTCCCAGGTTATCCTATTAATATAAATATTTAATAATATATTTATTTATTAATTTTTCCTATTTTTTCCCTATTTTTTCCTTTTCCTTTCTTTTCTTTTCTTTCTTTTTCTTCTTTTCTTTTCTCTTTCTTTTTTCCCCCTTACCTGGACCCATTGCCCCCATGCCCTACCGACCTGCAGCAATAGCAGCACCATCAGCTACAGCAGGCCCATCTCTCCCCCCATTCCTCCTCACATACTATCTCTCTCCCCCACTCCTTTCTTTATTTTCGTTTTTTCCTTCTTTCCTTCCTAACTTCTCCATCTCCTATTTCATTCTCCCACCAATACTCCCACTCCCCTCAACCGCCGCCTCCACCACCAGGGCTACCAGCACCGCCGACCCCCCAAACCTCCCCTCTTCCCTCCTCTCCAAATTCCATCTCCTTTTCTCCAATTTCAACAAAACTCATCACTCCACCCTCCTCTTCTTCTTCAAAATTCACCACCAAAACCCTTAATTTCTCCACTCCTTCCACCCCACCATCATCTCCTCCTCCTCTAACTCCCCAATACCACTACCATCAACCACCACCACCACCATCAAACACCACCAACAACCACCTTCAACAACAGTTACAACAAAAACAACAACAAATCAAACTCCACAACCACCCCTTCCCCCAGGCCTAGGCCACGCCACCCCACCCAGCGGCGGCCACCGGCCAACCATCCCCTCTCTTCTTCTTTCTTTTCCTTCTTTTCTTTCTTTCTTTTATTTCTTTCCTTTTTCCTTCTTTCCACTTTTACCCTTCCCCTCATTTCCTAATTACCCCCTTCTATTTTCAGCCAACTTTCTCTCTCCCCCTATAACTTTCTCTCTCTTAGCCTCCTTCTCTCTCTAACTAATTCTCCTCTCTCTCCTCTCTCTCCTCTCTCTCTCACACTCTCTAATATATATATATATCTATATTAATTATATATATTTTATATGGATTAGTAGCGTGTACGTGTTTATGGTATTCCGGGATTTTTGGCATTTTCGATGATTTTAGGCGAGTACTTTGTTATCATTGTTCATACCTAGTGATTGCTATTTTAACGTCCAATGCATGATTTATTTATATGCTAATATCTCGTTACCATCGTTACATACCTAATAATTGTTATCTTGCTTTTTATACATGACGCATCGTTATGCGAGTTTATATAATAAGCGAGTGATTTTCTAAAATTAACATGTTTTATGAATACCTGTCGGCCGTTATTATAATTTGTTGAACTGGTATTATACTTGCACGGAATGCCTAGATACGCTCCCGCTTGGCTTGGCTTCGCTTAACTAATTAATAGATTAAATTATTATTATAATAGATATGGCTGTGAAGAGTTTGAAATATTTAACTATATTGTTTCCTGTATCATATTACATGACCAGATGATTGTCTTACAACGGTACTTGACGCATTATTACTTAACACCTGATACCTGACACTTGATATCTGACACTGGTACTTGATATATTATTACTTGACACCTGATACCTGACACTTGATATCTGACACCGGTACTTGACATATTATTACTTGACACCTGATAGCTGACACTTGATATCTGACACCGGTACTTGACATGTTATTACTTAACACCTGACACCTGATATATGACACCGGTACTTGACATGTTATCACGTGACACCTGATACCTGACACCTGATATATGACACCTTACAATTGACATGCTATCACTTGATACTTGACATATGCTATCACCTAATACTGACACATTTGACCTGATATTATGACACCTGAGACTGGATACTATTATATCTGACACCTGTATTACATGGCATATTCATGATTATCACTTTTGCGGGGACTTAGCATGATTATTATACTATTACCAGACCTCTGGTACTCCTGAACTCCTGTATCCCCTGTACTCATATCCCCTGCACTGTTACCCTTGTTAATAGCACAGTCATACCGGCGTCTGGCAGAGCATGCCTGGTGTCGGGATGATGAGGATGTATATCACGATCGTGTTAGCGTCTGACGGATCTTGAATGGAACTAAGTGCCACACAGAGCAAAGTGCCACGCCACACACGTGTGGGGCCACCTCTTGAATCTGTGGGGGGCCACCTCTAAAATCCATTTCCTATACAGAACAAAGTGAAACATAGAGCAAAGTGTCACACCACACATGTGATGGAGGCTACCTTTTGAATCTGTGGGGGCCATCTCTTCAATTAGTGGGGCTAACTCCTGAATCAACCCTCAGAACAAAGTGCCACATGGAGCAAAGTGCCACACCACACACGTGATGAGGGCCACATCTTGAATCTGTGGGGCTACTTCTTCCCTCCAGCCTGTGCCGCCTAGTATTAGTGTGATAAGCATTCTCAGTGCATATTAACACCCACACATACCTGTACAATAATAACGCCTGGAGTATATGTTATTTGATCTCTCCCCTATTCGAATAATAGTACCCGTATATTGGAGTTCGGATGAGTTCTGTTGACCCAGAAGCCTTCCACTCTAGTTTTGATGATGATTAACTCATGTAGTTATAGTTTACTAATAATCTTGTGATGTTTAGTTTCAGATATTTAACCAAGATATTAGTAGGTGATTAGCTTCAACAAAGGTATTTTGAAGCTTTCACATGGTGATTCAAGAGCCCGAGCGTCAAAGTTCATACCCTTGCACTCGTTGGAGTCAAGCTTGGTGGATCACGTTTGGATCGAGTCAACTTGGAGACGGCGCTCTACAAGAAGACTTGGGCACATTGTTTAGTTTATTATTTTGATCCATTTGTTAAAGATTATATAGTGTGATATGCTCAAGTTCACAACACACACACGTTTCATGTTTATTGGTTTTCGGTTTTTGGTTTAACCGTTCTTGGTTTTCATGAATAGATTAAATCAAAACAAGTTTACATAGTTTTATGTATATTAGATTCGTTCTATATACATGTATACTTCAACTATTTAAATAAACTTATTTTGACATGCCTATTCATGTATTTGGAGTTTTGTGTTTTAACAAAACATATTTTCGGATTTAATATCAAACACATTGATATATATCTTATATGTATATTGGATTATATCCATATACTATATGCCTAAAAGTTGTTTCAATATCATGTTTTGGTATTTGGATGAGTTTTGGACAAAACGATTTTTCTATCCAAAAATCCAAGTTTTGGAAAATACGGATTTTGGTTTTCGGCAAAATTTTCAAGTAACAAAAATGGTTCAAATTGTTTGAATTATGTGTTGAAATTTTTCACACATGTTTGTATTTCATAGATAATACAAGAACTTATTTTTGTGAATTTTTACAGATTTTATGGGATTTAATTAAAAATAAAATACCCAAGTTTTAAATTCTAAAAATCCCCTGCCAGGCTCTGGCGGTCGACCGGACCAGGAGCCGGTCGACCGGAACGGTCGATCGGGCGTGCACAAGGGCGTGCACGCAGGCCAGCCTAGTTGGCCGGTCGACCGACTGAAGGCAACCCACTCTCGGGTTGTCCCGGTCGACCGGCCAGAGAGCCGTTGCTCTCTGGTTCTAGACGCGGTCGACCAGGCGGTCGACAGGTGTTGACACTCTAAAAAAGAAAAGATTCCTGACTGGCCTGAACAATGTCTAACTTGTTGACATTTATAAAAGACAAGTGACAGACAAGCTGACGACCAGTTCTGTACCCATCTCCGAGGGACAAATCAGCAACCTGAACTCTACTGATCCAATGAAGCAGACAGTGAGCCCAGATCATCTTGAAAAAGACCTAAGCAGGTCTAAGATGCTAGGTTAGCTCAACACTTAGCATCGCATGAGCCCGAAAGGATAGCCTCGCCTGAGAGGCTAAGTTTGTCAAACTTCGCCTTGAAGCCACTCAAAGCTCCATCAGTAAGCTAAGTTACAGCTTCGCCTGAAATACTCAGTTAACTCCGCAGAAGAGTTAGCTTCGCTCAAAGTCACACGCAACCGCATAGAAGGATGTTCGGTAGCTTCGCCACAGATGTTATCTAGCTTCGCTGAAGAGCTTTCTGCTCACTTCGTCAGACGCTCCTTCCAGTTCCGCTGCGAGCTCGACGCGGCAGTTCCGCTGCGGTTCTATTATGGTCAACCTTTGACCAATCAAATCTCCAGATGAGATCAGATCTTCAAGATCAAATCTGAGATTAAATTTGGTAGTTGTTTACCATAATCTCATGACTCTCCTAAAATAAGTAAGAAGATCAGGGGAGATCTTTCAATTATTTGGAAAGAATCAAAACAGATCAGGAGATCAACCTATCTGCTATTCCTAGCTTCACAGAAGCTGATTCTAGCCTCGCAGCAAGCTACTTTCCAGATTTAAACAGATTGACTCAATCTGTTTTTAGATTTTCAAGGGACAATTATACCCTTGCTCTCTCTATAAATAGCCCACCAGAGGCATACCCGGGACGAGGGACGAAGGAGGAGGCGCATAAACACACGCACAGAGAGAGACGGCTAAACAGAGATCTATTCACTTGCTTCCAAGAATTTAGAGAATTCAGAGAACTGCTTCTCTAATCAGGGTGCTGATACCCTAAGATCTTTCTCTTCTTGGTGCACATGTCCTTAAGAAACTTAGCATAAGATGGGACTTGTTGGATGACATCAAGAAGTGGCACATTTATCTTCACTTGATTAAAGATCTCAATTATCTTATCCTTGTGCGGATTTTGCTCGTTTTTCAGCCTATTAGGAAATGGTGCTATAGGCTGGTGCACATGACTGGTTGACTTATCTTTTCAGATTCATTAACTTTAGGAGGGGTGGGATTAGATGAGGTGGATGCTGAAGTGTGATTGTGCTGACTAGGATTAGGTGGTGTTGATACCTTGTTATCAACTTTCTTTCCCGACCTCAATGTATAAACAGTATTACATTGATTCAGTGATTGATCCTCAACCAAATGAGCTTGTTGTGAATTCTTAGGATTCATAATTGGTTGACTGGGCAAGGTACCCTTTTGCCTCTCATGTTGTGGGTTGGCTAACTGGCTCATTTGACCCTCTAGGCTCTATATTGTTTGCATGAGGGAATCTTGATTCTTCATGTACCTTTCCATGTTTCTCTCAAAATCAGTCATTCTCCTTTCGAGTTGAGGATTCTGGAAGGACGATGGTGGAGCTTGGTTGGGAAAACTTTGTTGATAATTTGAAAAATTGTTGGGAGAATTGTGAGGGTGATTGGAAAAGTTGGGTTGATGATTGGAAGAATTGGAATGATAGAAGTGGTTTGACCGGAGGTGGTCATTATTTTGTTGGCTCCATGAGAAATTGGGGTGATTTCTCCAGGCAGGATTGTACGTTGGAGCGTAAGGATCATTGTTCGGCCTTGAAAGGCCGCATTCATCGGTTCAGGAAAATGTTGGTGAGCTTGAAATACAGGACACTCCTCAAACACATGATTCATGACCTGACAGTAAGTACAACCCGGAGTTGGAACTTGGTTCGGGCTGACTTGATTGACTGGACTTGGTTCTTTCGTTTCTAGAGCTTCCAGTCTTCTAGCCAGGTTAGCTAACTTAGCCTCATTAGTGATGGACGATTCCATAGAATGGAGACCTCCTTTTGAAGAGATGCAGTTAGGATTCCTAGAGGTCTCGCTAGCAGATTCCCATTGGATGGTCTTCTCAGCTAGATTTTCATACAAATCCCATCCTTCATTTTCATCTTTCTGCAAGAAACCCCCTTGGCACATACTTTCTAAGAGGGTTTTGGTGGAATAGTCTAAACCGTCATAGAGAATTTGGCATTATCGCCATTTCTCTATTACATGATGTGGACATTGGACAAGGAGGTCTTTAAAGCGTTCAAAGTACCTCCAGAACGGTTCACTGGGTTCTTACTTGAATTGCATGATCGTCTTCCTAATGAGAGCGGTTTTATGGATTGGATAGAATTTCTTCAAGAAGACCTTGATGAAACCATCCCAAGATGTGATAGAGCTGGCCACTAAGCTATAGAGCCATTTCTTGGCTAGGTCCTTAAGAGCAAATAGGACAAATCTCAACCTAATAGCATCATCTGCAAGGTGTGAGATTTTCATCATTAAGCATACTTCCTCAAATTCTCTTATGAAGAAATAAGCATCTTCGGACTCTAGGCCATGGAACTTAGGGAGTGTATTGATGAACTATGGCTTAAGCTCAAAGTTGTGTTCACCAATCGATGGGAGTTGGATGCAGGATGGAAGTGATGTTCTAATGGGATAAAACCTATCCTGCAAAGATGTCGGTCGATCCATAACCGAATCTGGTCTTGTTTCGAACTTGGGTGGTGATGTGTTTCTAGTTAACCTAGATGAATTAGGGTCTCTTGACCACACTTGCATACACAAACACAATCACAAACAAGTTCACTAATAGTCAAGAAAAGAAAACAACCAAGCCTAATCTAAGGTAACCTTGACCTAGACAACTCCTAACTGGTTGATTGTCCACTGGAGGTATAATGTAGACTCTGACCACAAGCTAATCAGCCAGGTCAGGGCAAGATTGGTGGGAGGTTATCCATCAAAGACGTTCCTTAATTAAGTAACCACCAATCTTCGGGCTTTCGGCCCTTAATCCCTTTCCTAGACACTGATTCGGAAGGAGTCAAATTCCAACACTTTTCCCCCTTAGGATAATCTCCTAATGAGTTCGAGATGTCCCTAAGGCCAACGTCTATCAGATTTTACTTAGGCTTAGGTTGTGCGTGCTTGGAGATGGTTTGTGAGCTAAGGAAGGCTAATGACTTCCCCTCCTTATCTTGACTTGGATTTTGCCCTTAGAATTGATTCGTGCAAAGTGTGCAAGATATAAAAAAGTAGCATTCAAAAGCAAATATCACCTAAGAATGTTTCCTAAACTATATGCTATGCATACATACCTTGTCTCCAGCTCTCTTCAACAGTAATTGTAAAGTAAACGTAATTAGACAAATGCCTAGAATGCAAGTCTAAACGTTTTATAAGCAATTCACAATCACTCAAATTATTGTTGGATTAAAACAGGGATGGTGATAGCAGAAATAGCAAAAAATATAACGTACAAAAACTTAATTTTCCGAGCAATATGTCCTGCAAAAAAGAGTTTTTAGTAGTCCAATTAATTTTTCAATTTTGTAAAGCAATTTCTTGAAATTTTGTTTCCTACTTTCGAGAGTAGGGGCACAGAATTTGCAAGTCTTCTCTTGCAAAGCTTGAATGCTAGATCTTGATCTTCAAGTCCCTGAAACAACACACAAAACTTGTTAGAAAACAAATACACCGTTCCCTCCCCGGCAACGGCACAAAAAATTGATTGCTAATAGAAAGAACAATCAAAGAGTTTAAGAGTTTACCGTGTAGCTTGTGGCTAACGGGTCGTGTCCATGAGGAGGAATGCGATGGAAGCGTTTCGGTGAATTGCTTAAAAACAAAGAATTGTGTTCGTTTTTTTTATGGAAAAGAGGATGGAGAGGAAGAGATGATTAAAAGAGAAATTGCAACTTTTAGAAAAGGTTTTGGAGAAGGTGATTTAGAAAGCTCGAAAATTGTTTTGTTATTTTATAATAAGAAAGCAAATCTGGGCTCACTATCTCACTACTCAATTGTTCATTCTTCCATTAAAATATCAAGTGCCTTAAAGTGATCATTTGCAAAACTTAAAGTTAATTTTTAGAAAGCTTTAAGCAAAGCAAATAAGATGGTTGGAAGAGTGTAGTCTTTTCTTCGAGAAATCATTAGAATTTGAATATTAAATCATCAAGCGCGAAGAAGAAAAAATGAAGCAAAAACAATTCAAAAGATTTCCATGAAAGAAGTGAGAGTTCAACAATCCAAACCCATCCTCATGTGCCTTCAAGAACACTTTCAAAAAGAAAGGCTTTTAAGTGAGGCATGCATATGATTCATTGGGTCTTTTTCTTTTAAAAACAGAAGAGAAGAAGAACAAGAGAGAGTTATGATAGCTAGCCTAGAAAATTGTTTAGTTACTCATAGAAAACAATGAAGAAGAAAGCATAGAAATAATGCAAACCATACCGTACTGCAAGTGGAAGAAAACTTGGCTCGATTTTTGTATTGATGTCACTTCAATCTTCAAGTACAAGCACTCAATTCCTCTCTCTCACAAGTTTTGATACTGGACTACAAAGTAAATAACAAGATTACAACTTTTGTGCTAGCTAACAAAGAGCCTAAATCCTAAGAAAATAAACACAAAACTTAATCCTAGTCTTCCTCATTTTTTTCTTTGCTGAAACTAGTATTTATAGGCAAAAACCTAAAGTATAGGATCCCAGGAAGATTAGGGGAGCAAACGCTCCCCCAACTGAATCTAGTTGGCCGCGGAAACATGGCTAGGGCTATGTTTCCGTGGCCCTGGTGTGGCCAGGTGGCCACACCAAAAGGGGGCAGATCTCTGGTTTGGTGTTTGGCCCGTATCTTCTGCTGGTTTTCTTGTTTCTGCTCCAAACGTTGAAGAAACAGCCTTTGATTGTGTGGCTTCAATCGCTCGATTCAGGGAGGATTCTTCTCAACCTCTTGATATGCCAAGATTTAGCCCTGATTTCTTCATTTCGAATTTATTCTGAATTAATTCAGAATTTGGTGGGATTTGGGCTTGTTTCTCTTTTCTTTCTTTAAGCACTTGGGCCTACATTTAGCAAAGAAAAAGAAAACTTATTAATAGGATTTATTAGCTAAAAAGCATGGTAAGGTGACAATGAAATGCAATATATGTGACTAATCAGTGTGGCCAGAGCCCCTCTGGCTAAATCTTCAAAGCAAGTCTCTGTGGAGACAGATAAGGCTCTCTGCGAGCCTACCACGGTCTTCTGGCGCACTAAGGAAGCAGCTCCGCAATGCAGGAGTCAGAATCTTCAGCCTGTCACCTTCGAAAACCTAGTCGTTCACTTCGACCAAGGAAAATTCGAAGAACTCCTCTCTGGGGGTGGTCCAATGCTCCATGCACGGAAGCATAGAAAGGTCTCCATGACCAAGGTTTCGGAGCTGAAACCGGAAGCAAAATCCTTCCAACACCCCCCAGCCTCGCGTGTGGCTAGTCAGGTTCCTTCTGAACCTAAGTCTCCTCTTTCAAAGCAGATGTGGAGGCCAAAGCAGAAGGCTCTGTATGAAGCCTCAGGCGTAGCTACGCCACAAGTTCATCTCTATCGCAAAGAAAAAGGCAAGATGCCTGCCGGCTTTAACGAGACTATCAACCGCGAAGTTACAATTGCAACCGTGCCTTCGCCTAATTCAGGAGCAGTAACTCCTCGCGCCAGCCTCGTTCTCGTGAGCGAAGCTACTGATGGTTTGCCAAACACAATATCTCAGGGTACACATGATGTTCACAGCCGCGAAGCTGGAACCAAAGCACCACAGCGTGCTTCGTTCCCTAGTTATTCAAGTACTAAGCTCGCTCTTTGCAGCGAAGCTAAGGGATTGCCCCTAAGCGCTGATAGCGGTGCTTATGCAACTTCAGCGCCCAAGGGCATTGCCAAAGCTTTTTTCAAGGCTAATCACCTTTGCAGCAACATAGCGGATGAAGCACCATAGCGTGCTTCGCTCCCCAGTCCATCAAGCGCTAAGCTCGCGCTTTGTAGCGGAGCTAAGGGATCGTCCCTAAGTATTGACAGCGGTGCTTATGCAGCTTCAACAACCAAGGACATTCCCAAAGTTCTTAGCCGCGAAGCTAGAGCTAAAACACTATTTAGTGCTACTTACCTCTGCGGTGATAAAAGAAACAGGGCATCCTCTTATGAGCAATCCAACAGAGCCTCTGTGTTGGATCATCTAGGCCCAACTGGGTCTGACTTGCAGGGATTCTTGACAAGCAAGCGGAAGTCAGAATCTTTCCAAACTTCTCCCTCCTGTTGCCAACAAGTGGGATGTCAGTTGGTGACAGTCCACCCAGTCCATTGCCGGTTGGGCCAATCCCCGCTACTCCTCTAGGTCGACGATTAGTTTTCGATTGACTATCGGTACAAGCTCCAGTGAAACATCGCAAAAGGAGCATATCACAAGATCTTCCCTGTGCATCTGTTAACATGATCGGAAGGGGACGAGAGCTGCGTAGGGGCAGACGAGCGTCGCACGATACTCCCTACAGTTCTCCAGATCTGGATTATAGCCTGGGCCGTGGCGAAGTCTTGGTACATGAAGAAGGTGTCTCCGAAATACTAGATCTAGGGTTACAATACCCTATAGTTATGAACAGCCATCTTTCTCATCTGCAGTAACCTCACCAGAACCAATGAAAGGATTAGTCCAATGGTCTGATGAAGAGGACTAAGACAGTGGGTATGCCTCTTTGGCGACGGTCAGCTCAGTACGAACAGGCTATTTATTATCTGAGCAGGACTCTGATAGGGGCAGAATCTCGCTATAATCCTATTGAGAAGGAGTGCTTAGCTCTTGTCTTTGCCGTTCAGAAGACATGACATTATTTGGTCGGCCAAACCATACATGTCATCTCCAGAGTAAATCCTTTACGCCTTCTCATGACGAAGCCAGGATCATTGAATTCAAGATTAGCTAAATGGGCGATTCTTTTGTCTCAATATGACATGCTCTTTATCCCTCAAAAGGCGGTTAAAGGATAGGCCCTCGCAGAGTTCTTAGCTGCTCATCCAGTTCCGGAATACTCAAAACTTCATGAAGACATTCCAGATGAAGTCTTTGAATCTAATATAACTTCAGAAGATGAAGTATGACAGATGTTCTTCAATGGAGCATTACGAATAGGCCTTAAAGGCAGGATCATTGCCGGCGTGGGGGTTGTGTTCATCTCTCCACAAAATCACGTCCTTCCTAGAGCATTTTCTCTGACGGAATCATGCTCCAACAATGTAACGGAATATAATGCTCTACTTATTGGTCTTCAGCTCGCCCACGGAATGGAGGTACGCTACCTTGAAGCTTATGGCGATTCAAAATTGATTATCAATCAGGTTAAAGGCGAATATGAGGTATGTCACGAAGACTTGGTACCTTACTATCATGCAGTTATCGAAATGGCTAATCTGTTTGATGGCTTTTACATCGGGCACATGTCTCGATCTCAGAATACTAAGGCGGATGCTCTTGCTGCATTAGCAACAACACTAGCCTTGCCAGTCGACACCGAGTATCACCTTACGGTGGCGACTCAGCACCTTGTCTGCTTTAAACATATGTTAACAACAAGAGAGGTCTATAATATCTCGACAGATTTTGAGCCAAGAGATTGGCGATTTCCTTTCTTCGACTATGCTCTACATGGTCTGCTGCCGGATAATCCTAAAGAAGCGGCATCTATCAGACGAAGGTCTCTCCGTTTTTACTATAATCCAACTCTGAAGACACTTTACCGTCGCTCATATGACAGTGTCCTCCTCCATTGCCTTTCTAATTCAGAGGCACAAGAAGTGATTAAAGAAGCACACGAGGGTATATGCGGAGCTCATTAGCCAGGTCCAAAACTCAAAGATAGATTGCATAAGCTTGGATATTATTGGCCAACCATGATAGCCGACGCTATCCAATAGCGCGAAGGTGTAAAGCATACTAAATTCATGTGGACTTCATACACCAGCCTCCGGACTTACTCCACCCGACTGTTGCTTCATGGCCATTCGAAGCATGGGGGATCGATGTCGTAGGGCCCATCAGCCCCTCTTCGATAAAAGGGCATCGGTTTATCCTGGCAATAACTGATTACTTTTCAAAGTGGGCAGAAGCCATACCACTGATTGAAGTCAAAACTTCCAACGTGGTTAATTTCATCAAACACCATGTCATCCATCGATTCGGTGTCCCCAGGCGGATCATCCATGATAACGGTCCCCAATTTGCAACCCAGGTGTTCTATGGTTCTGCGATAAATACCGAATTCAGAATGTGGCTTCAACTGCTTATAATCCCGCCGCTAATGGCTTGGCGGAAGCATTCAAAAAGACAATCATTAAGTTACTCAAAAAGTTTGTCTCCTCGAATAAGCGAGATTGGAATGAGAAGCTTGGTGAATGTCTTTGGGCCTATCGAACCACAGTTCGGACCCCGACAGGCAATATGCCTTTTTCCCTGGTGTACGGGTGTGAAGCAGTCATACCGTTGGAAATCCAGATGCCATCATTACGAGTCGCTCTGATCACTAAGATCACATCAGAAGACAATGATCGGTTATGTCTTCAAGAGCTCGAAGCCCTAGATGAGAATCGGTGACAAGCTCAGCAGCACATTGAGTTATATCAAGCTCGGATCTCAAAAGCCTTCAATAAGAAGGTCAAACAAAGAGTCTTCCAGAAAGGAGATTTGGTTTTAGCCGTCAGACGACCATTGATCATGACGCACAAAACCAAAGGCAAATTTCAGCCCAAATGGGAGGGACCGCTTGTAATAGAAACAGTCTATTCAAACGGAGCATATCATCTTATGACTTCAGATGGTGATCTACTCATGATGCCAATCAATGGCAAGTTCTTAAAGAAGTATTATCCTTGATTAAGGATCCTTCTCATGATCAAGTTAACATTACACCTTTGATCAAGACCTCCATATCCAGGATATGCAGAAGGAGCGCCCCTCTCTTTCTCCAAACGAGATCATACAACCATGAACCAGTCAGAAGCTAATCATACATTGGTTGTCTCACAGAAGAATCAAGGTTACACATGCACTAACCAAACGATCCAACACCTTTAACGGTTAAGGATGGAGGAAAATGTTGGCCTTTAAACCCAACATAAGTCCTCGATAACTCATCATGCTGAGGGAAATAGCATGGCTAGCCCGACTCAAATGGTAGTTGGTAAAGGCATATCAAACTCGTTGACAGCTGAGGATTTGCTAAAAATCCCAAGGGACATGTTCTCATTTGATCCAACACCTTTAACGGTTAAGTATAGAGGAAAATGTTCGCCTTTAAGCCCAACATAAGTCCTCGATAACTCATCATGTTGAGGGGAAAAACATGGCTAGCCTGACTCAAACGGTAGTTGGTAAAGGCATATCAAACCCGTTGACAGCTGAGGATTTGCTAAAAATCCTAGGGGACCTGTTCCCATTTGATCCAACACCTTTAACGGTTAAGGATAGAGGAAAATGTTGGCCTTTAAGCCCAACATAAGTCCTCGACAACTCATCATGCTGAGGGGAATAGCAAGGCTAGCCCGACTCAAACGATAGTTGGTAAAGGCATATCAAACCCGTTGACAGCTGGGGATTTGCTAAAAATCCTAAGGGACCTGTTCCCATTTGATTCCCTCTCCAAAATCACTTACCAATTCTCATCCATAGAATGGTAAGACCACATATAAAGAATGACAGATCCATTCTAATTACTGTTATGTTCAAACACTTCTAACAGTAAATGAATCTCTCGGTCAAGTTAACACAACACTTTTGACAAAAATCGCTCATATCGCAAATCCATTTCGCTACTAAGTTAACATTAAACCTATGAAAGTGATCTCCTCGTTTCTCCCAGTGAGAACGAGACCTTTTTATGCTATATTTAACACTACACCTCTGGCATCCATTTCGTTGTTAAGTTAACATTAAACCTATGACAGTGATCTCCTCGTTTCTCCCATTGAGAACGAGACCTTTTCATGCTATGTTTAACACTACACCTCTGGCATCTATTTCGCTGTTAACATTAAATCTATGACAGTGATCTCCTCGTTTCTGCCAGTGAGAACGAGACCTTTTCATGCTATGTTTAACACTACACCTCTGGCATCCATTTCGCTGTTAAGTTAACATTAAACCTATGACAGTGATCTCCTCGTTTCTCCCAGTGAGAACGAGACCTTTTCATGCTATGTTTAATACTACATCTCTGGCATCCATTTCGCTGTTAAGTTAATATTAAACATATGACTGTGATCTCCTCGTTTCTCCCAGTGAAATGAGACCTTTTCATGCTATGTTTAACACTACACCTCTGGCATCCGTTTCGCTGTAAGTTAACATTAAACCTATGACAGTGATCTTCTCGTGAGAACAAGACCTTTTCATGCTATGTTTAACACTATACATCTGGCATATCTTTTTGTTAAGTTAACATTACACCTCTGACAAATTGCTTTCCGAATTCCTACGAAGTTCTTTTTGTCACATTAACATTAACCTCTGACATATGATCTTCTATGGAATTCATTTCCTAACTCCCCAGCAAGTTTCTGAGTCCCACTCAGTCTTTGATGGACTTTTCAGGTTGTCACGTTAACAATATACCTCTGACAATTTCTTCCAAATCCCATCCAAATTTTGAGATTGGTGGCTTCTCAATCGGTTATGTCATTGCGACCTCTGAACCGGCAGATAGCCAAGTCTCATCTTTCAGTCCGACAAGGACTATTTCTTTATCATTATATGACAAATTTTGAGCTTGGTGACTTCTCAATCAGTTACGTCATTGCGACCTCTGAACCGGCAGATAGCCAAGTCTCATCTTTCAGTCCGTCAAGGACTATTTCTTTGTCATCATGTCCAGTTTGTCACCTCTGAATGACAAATTTCGAGATTGGTTGCTTCTCAATCGGTTACGTCATTGCAACCTCTGAACCGGCAGATAGTCAAGTCTCATCTTTTAGTCCGGCAAGGACTATTTCTTTGTCATTATATGACACATTTTGAGCTTGGTGACTTCTCAATCGGTTACGTCATTGCGACCTCTGAACCGGCAGATAGCCAGGTCTCATCTTTTTAGTCCAGTAAGGACTATTTTCTCAAATGGCTGCGATACAACTTGAAAACAAGAATTCAGAAGATAAAACAAGTTGGAAATGCAATGGGAGAGTCAAAATGAAATCACTTTTCTATTGATTCCAAAAGAGGGATAGATGAATACACAGATTACAAGCTACAACGGCACTTCATAGGACTTGATCCGTTCTTCAAGAGTGGGAAGCCTTGTCTTCCTCTCTTCAATAGCCCTGATAAGCGCCTGCGACCTCAACTCGGCCTCATTAAACCTCGCTGTCTGGGCCAAGCGAGCTTCAATTTCAACCAAGGTTGCCCTCTGTGCTAGCTCCTGCCGCAAGACTTCGTCATTCTGGGCCTTAAGCTGCTCAAGTCGGGCAGTCTCTTCAAGACGCACTGGTTCAGCTTTGGAGAAAAGAAGATTACCCTTCCTGATCATTTCCTTGGCCTTTTCAATTTTATCTTCAGCATCAAGAAGAGCACTTCTAGAAGCGTCTATGGCATCCCCGAGCTCTACTTTACTTGTCTCTAAGGATTTCAAATCAGAAGAAATTGCCTTAGCAGCTTCTTGAGCGGCAAGATGGGATTCATGCATTTGAGCAGCAAGGCGTGTGAGTTGTTCATTAACTGAAGACTCCAGATCTGAATAGCTAAGACGACGCCATTCGTCCACATCCCTCTCGAGTTTGTCCACCAAAAGCTCCAATGTGGCGGCCTGCCCCTCCAAAATCTCGGATACTGTCAATGCTTCAGGAGAGGACCACCTTTAAAGCAGAGAATGAGGTAGTCGAGCCCTTCAAGACCAAAGCGATGGATCGCTTCAAGCTCTTATAAAAACTGTCGACTAACTCGACCACAAATTCATTCTCGGCCTCAACTACTCCCGGAGTAGAAGCGGCCCCTGAAGACAAAGCTTCCGCCGGCTTCACTGACACAACTGTGGAAGAAATAGCAGAGGCACTGGCTGGAGCAATATGAGGGATCGCCGGTGATCTCGGAGGAGTCCTCATTGAAACCAGTACACTAGTCACAACCGAAGTAGGACTAGTGACTATTTCTGGGAAAGCGA
The DNA here is from genome assembly GCA_038442645.1 of Agave tequilana. NCBI lineage: Eukaryota > Viridiplantae > Streptophyta > Magnoliopsida > Asparagales > Asparagaceae > Agave > Agave tequilana. Next base: position 303,432 of record JAVJIF010002657.1, read on the forward strand.
CTCAACCACCAGTGTGGGAGAAGTAGGACTGGTAATCACCTTTAGCCCCGCGCCTGGCAAGATAGGCAGCACTGGTGAAACCGATGGCATCTTACTCACGATGTAGTTGGAAGTGAGGTTGGTTCCGTGACTATTATCCCCTCAGCTCCTTTTCCACTGGTCGGTCCGAGCTGATAAGGGGGTAGGTCGTGATACAAAGCATGCAACTCAGCAGCATCCGCCGCGGTCGAGGTACTCACATCACCTCTAATCCCCTCAGGAGGATCGGCTAGCTCTCTTGAAGTCGATGCGCCCAAGGGCGGGACACCTGTGCTAAAACTTTGATTAAGCAAGGCGTAATAAATATTAAATGAAAATCACTCACATGCAAAACGTTACCAAAAGATGATATCGCCTCAGCTGCCTTGGCCATTGTTGCTCTCTGAAACCCTTCGACAACGGCTTCAGTCCCCTCAGGCCCCATGGGAAAACTCTTGACAGAATCAACATGGATGACCGGCCCACCCTCACTGGCCGAACCGTTGGTGGTCCACCCAAAATAGCTGGAGGCCATAGGGGCTTGCTTTTGAAGTCCTAGCACCTGAAGGACCTACATCGGCCGCATCACCTCCAGATTCTTCCGAGACGACGAAATAGCCAGCTTCATCGCCTTCTCTATAAGTGAATAGGGGATCATAATGCTCCCCTTGTTCTCCGGCAGCCTCAGACCTCGGGCTTCTTACCGCCTCAGTTCCTGAATCATAAAGTAAACAATGAACTATATGGAACACACAAAAAATATATTACAAGAACGGAGCTGGTCTTACCCGGGTCCAGAGCAGCTTCACCAACGGTCTGCATGGGAGCTGACAGCTTAATGACCAACGGAGTAAGAGGAGGAGCCGCTACAGATAAATCGCCCTCTGCAATAACAGTAGGAGCATAGCGACGAGGCTTCTTTACTACCCTCTTCCTACAAGATTCGCCTTCCCGCTTTTGCTTAAAGTGGACGTCAGGATCTTCTTCCTCCACCTCTTCCACATCAACATGTTCCACGGGGGCTGTACCTACCCCACCAGAAGCAACTGCTGGAGCCTCAGTACCCGTACCCGCTTCAAAGCAAGGACTTCCTGCATCCGAGGCCTCACTATCATCAACAGCAGTGAATTCCCTAAGGCCTAGAACGTGGACCCTCCTACCCTCACTCTTCTCAGTGACCTTCCGCTTCAGTCGCTGAGAGATCAACTTCACACCAAAGGAATTAATAGAAAACCCAGTTGGTGTGGAGTTTGAGGTTCGATACCACTGGAAGAATCCCAGGGTCGTCAGAAGGTTCGGAGCCCTCAGCGGCATGCACAGTCGCGCCTCAGTACAGCTGGAAATGTAAAACCGCCAGGCACGAGCTCCATCGATGAGGCTCCCCATAAAGGCCAGACTGCTGTTTGGATTGCCTACATACAGTTGGTCATACCCAAATTGATGGGCAAACTGACTCGAAACATAGGGCTCCAGGTAATAGGTGTCCACACTTCTATACAACAAGTGTGATGGCCGGATGCTAACCAGCCACTCGAAGATTCCCCGACTCAATGACGTCTGCCTTTCTCCCACATCCTTGAATTCTTCACCATAGCCTGCATCGCGGATGTAGGGGAAGCATTAGAAAAGGCTATTGACGTCGTGACGACACAGCAGCTTACGGACCGCAGCCACATAAGTCCTTGACCATGAACACCCCTCGAATCGATGGAGAAGCGCCATGCGAACACCTTCTGGGGTTCCTCTCCAGCCTGGATCATCGAGGGGCAGTGAAGGGCGAACCATGCCATCAAATAAGTATACGGCAAACTTATTCTGGGGTTTGGTCCGTCACGAGGCAAGATAGTCCCCTTTCCCTGCTTCGTTACTGGTGGCCTACAGAAAGCCTCCGTCAATGCACGAAGGCCTCTTTGAATACAGCACACCATGGCTGGAAGAAGTCCAAGAGATCGACCATGGACTAGCCGAATGGCAGGCAATAAGACAGTCGGATGAATGACATCGCCAGACAAAAACGACACCACACATCTCTTCAACCAGACCGTTAAAAAGCCAGCCAAAAGTGCCTTCCGGGACGTCGGCCGACGAGCCTGATGGTGGAAACTCTGGAGAATATCACCTTTCTCATAGGGCCCGTCATCTTCTTCCAGAATTAAATCCCCTTGAGAGTGCTCTTGCATCCGGCGAAAGATGTCTTCATCTGCAACTCCACAGTGAGCCGCTTCAGGAGTACATTCCAGGTCGGGAACAAATAATTTCTCCAGCTCTTCAAACTGTATGAAGTTCCCTTATGACTCCCATGCATGCTGGAGCAAATGTAAAGGTGGCACATCAACTCCCGATAAGTTTCAAACAAGGCGGGCTCCTGCTTCTCAAGAAGTTCCAATTCCGCCTCACACGGGAAGTATTCTTTATATGGGAGAGACCCCAATGGCAAAGCAAAAACTTCTCACATCTCGTGCAGAGCCATACCCAGTTCGCCAACAGGGGTCAAGAAGGTCCTTGTAGCCGGGCAGTATAACTCAAAGATGGCGTAGAAGTTCGCTACGCTCATCTGAATGCCATAACAGGTCGCCCTGACGGCCTGATAAAGTCCCAGCCTCTCCAGATCCTCCTCAAAATGAACAAGGACATATAGAGTCAAGTCCTTCCACCATGCCTTGGGAGGGTGAATCCACCCCGGGGTCTTGAAATCAGTGGCTGGATAATTGCCACAAACTTTAAAGAACTGATTTCCAAAGGTCTGAGCCACCGCAGGATTTTTCCCCCACTGGGATATTTGGAAGTACATTCCCGGGTGGAGACCCAATATGCAGCGAGGAGGACCCACCCTTGTGTAACCGGGAGACGGAAATATTAACTTTCCTATGTGAACGGAGTCAATAGTCCGAGTCACTTGCCACTGCATCTTCTGAGCCCTCGTCACACATTGAAAGAAGGACAAGGGAAAATGCCGCTTGCTAGGTGGGAGATAGTACTTCTCACCATCCAATTTGAAAATCCACTGCCCCTCTTCGGCTAACAGCTGGCGATCATTGTCGGGTGTTGCATCTCCAAACATGAAGCCGGACTTTCGATAGATTCTTCGGTCAGAATCTTCAAGCGGAGCAGTAGTTAAGATGCTCCTCATGGTGCACTGATCCCCACCATGAATAAGTGCATCCCGCGCAGGAGAGCTTCGCTCGCTGAACAGTGAAGCCTGCCCTTGAAATTGTAGGCTGACGTTGCCATCTAGCCCCCTGGCTGTGCCAAAGAGACTGTTCAGAGGACCATGAGTGTAATGCACTGCAAAAATAAGGAGAAACTATGATTAATTCATCGGCCGAAGGAAAGTTGAAAACAAAAATCTAATTTTTGTTAAGGCATAGCTTTGCCCTCCAAGCGAAGTTGGCCTAACAATAGCTTCGCAGCTACAGCTTAACTCTACACTCCACATGAAGGCAGGTTACAGGATATCTAAGTATTAGCTTCGCTCTGAAAGCTTGGCCTCAATGCGAAGGAGCCCCAAGAGCTAACTTCGCCAGAAGAGTACCGCCGCTTAAAAATTATTTCGAGGGCATTAAAGTCCTTTTCCAACCGCGCTTCTAAGGCTGACTTTGCATCCTATCATCCAACAGGATGTGAACCGCCTAAGGGATAGCTTCGCTCGGAAGCTTGGGGAGGAGACCCTTTGGTTCTACGATTCCCAATCAAGAAATTAAGAGAAATTAAGGGACTTGAACTCCCTGAGATCACTAGATCACAATGGATCGTTCTAGATTCATTATGAGATAGTCGAAAGATTGGCTTTAAGAAGAGATGAAAATCTCTGATCAAAAGGGAAAGATCCCTACCCGCGATAGGTTGTTCGATGACCAGAGGAGGAGAAGGACCCTCCGTCGTAGAGGTTGCTACCTCTTTTCCTGCTCGTCTTTTGGGAGCCATCGGAGAACTGAAGAAGTTCTTGATTCTCAAACGAAGAAGAAAGAAGAAGAAAAGGTTTACAATGCTCTGAAAATTCAAAGAGAAGTGGTGCCTTCTCTTTCAGCCCGATCAGGCTTTTATAGGCTGATGATTGCCTAAATGTCGCCTCCTCGAAAGGAGTGCAGGTAGTCATTTCAAATTAATTTGAAATGGCGCCTAAAGCGCCTTCTCAAAAAGCGTTACTTCAGCCCAACTAAGGGCTAACTCCGCCGTGAGTTCAGCGTCGATTGAGTAACTTCGCCAAAAGACGAACCTTAACCCCGCTGAGAGCTCGAACTTCGCAGAGAATTCATGCTAGCTTCGCTGGAAGCTCGTTCCTAATTCAGATAGGATTCTGTCTTTAATTTCCCAGGAAGTTTAGCTCCGTCGGTTCACTCCAGGTGTTCTTGGATCAAAAAGAAGGAAAATAAAGCAGATAAATAGCACAAAATAAACTTTTATTGATTCAAAAGGAAGATACATTGACACTACATCAAGGTTGTCTTTCATGCAACAGAATCATTGCTCCAAAGGGATACAAGTTGTCCTATCTACTTCCAAGGTGATAAACTAAACCAACTAGACATGAAAGGCCTTCCTCCTGCACAAAGCCGTAATCCTTCGCTTAATGGCGGATTTTGCCATCAAGAAGCTAGATCTTCTTTAATCAAAATTGGCGAAGGACTTGTTATCTCCAGAAAGCTGGATCTTCCGTAATCAAATTGGCAAGATCCGAGACCTTACTGGTGACGTCCCCTTCTCGAAGTGGATCATCTCAGATAAGCGACTGTCAACCTCTTTTGGGAACACGCATCAGCTGCTCCACTTTGTTCCTCCTGCTTATGGTTGAAGTTTCAACTTGAGAATCAAAAGGCAAGTCTCTAGCCTCTTCCATCAAGATAAAAAATGGGTAAATTAAGGGAGGTAAACTCCCTAAAGTCATTTGTCCATTGGTAAAGTCTCTGGATGACCGAGACTCACCAGTTCTTGGCCAATTAATGACCAGAATAGACACCCCCACTATTTTAGAGATCTGAGTATACTTCTCTGGACAACCAGGAGAAGTCATGAACATACTGCTTCTCTGCAGAGGACTTCTAGTGTCCTATTTATAGGCCTTATGGCCTAATCGCACCGCCGCTGCTTCAAGCATAGAAGCGCGAGGCATTTATTGAACCTTGAGAAAGGGAATAGTCTCCCTCAAAAATGCACGCGGAAGCAATGATCTTCCTCGTTAATGCAATAGAGGTTACTCTAACCTCAAAAAAGGAGCAATCCTTCTCGAAACTAGCCAAAAAGCAGTTAGCCTCGGGAAAGGAACGACGTTCCAAAACTGGTTTGAAGCAAAGCTGCTCCGGGAGGCCCAGACGCGAAGCTGCCCAGAAGCAAAGCTACCCAGGATAGCGAATCTGCATGATTCCTCGACGAATTTATTCTAATCCCGAAGCAGGATTGAAAGCGAATCTGAACTCAACCACCATGGCGACGTTCGTACTTCACATACCATCAATTAAAGCAGTTCAAAGTATTTCGAAGCCTGAACTATTCCATTGCAGACTTTCAAAAACTTTGAAGGGGGTCTTGTTGATACTCTAAAAAAGACAAGATTCCTGACTGGCCTGAACAATGTCTAACTTGTTCACATTTATAAAAGACAAGTGACAGACAAGCTGACGACCAGTTCTGTACCCATCTCCGAGGGACAAATCAGCAACCTGAACTCTACTGATCCAGTGAAGCAGACAGTGAGCCCAGATTGTCTTGAAAAAGACCTAAGCAGGTCTAAGATGCTAGGTTAGCTCAACATTTAGCATCGCATGAGCCCGAAGGGATAGCCTCGCCTGAGAGGCTAAGTTTGTCAAACTTTGCCTTGAAGCCATTCAAAGCTCCATCAGTAAGCTAAGTTACAGCTTCGCCTGAAATACTCAGTTAACTCCGCAGAAGAGTTAGCTTCGCTCAAAGCCACACGCAACCGCACAGAAGGATGTTCGGTAGCTTCGCCACAGATGTTATCTAGCTCCGCTGAAGAGCATTATGCTCACTTCGCCAGACGCTCCTTCCAGCTCCGCTGCGAGCTCGACGCGGCAGCTCCGCTGCAGGTCTGTTATGGTCAACCTTTGACCAATCAAATCTCCAGATGAGATCAAATCTTCAAGATCAAATCTAATCAAGATCAAATCTGAGATTAAATTTGGTAGTTGTGTACCATAATCTCATGACTCTCCTAAAATAAGTAAGAAGATCAGGGGAGATCTTTCAATTATTTGGAAAGAATCAAAACATATCAGGAGATCGACCTACCTGCTATTCCTAGCTTCGCAGAAGCTGATTCTAGCCTCGCAGCAAGGTTACTTTCCAGATTTAAACAGATTGACTCAATCTGTTTTGAGATTTTCAAGGGACAATTATACCCCTGCTCTCTCTATAAATAGCCCACCAGAGGCATACCCGGGACGAGGGACGAAGGAGGAGGCACATAAACACACGCACAGAGAGAGACGGCTAAACAGAGATCTATTCTCTTGCTTCCAAGAATTCAGAGAATTCAGAGAACTGCTTCTCTAATCAGGGTGCTGATACCCTAAGATCTTCCTCTCAAGGAATCTTCGGAACTAGGCGAGAAGGAATTCCAAGTGGAGACAGTTTGAGAAGTAACAAGAGGGTTCTACCAACCTTCTATTCTCCGATTCCCCGAACCAGGCGAGAAGGGAATCCCATCGATCGCATCGTCAAAGGGACAAAGTGGTCGCGCGCTGACCAGACTCCTATCGGCACACTTCTCCAGAATCTCAGAGGAGATCTACTTGTAATCTTTTTAGAATACTTGTAATTTAGCTCCTCAACTCTTTATTTGTAAGTTTTCCCCTTTACTAAATCAATGGAAAACAACCAGCAGGCTCAACCGTTATTTTTTTACCATTGGTCGGTCGACCGGAAGGTCAAAACAGACCTTTTTGCCAGCCAACGGGCAGATTCTATTTTGGGCCTATATATACCCCATTTGTAGATGGTTTTCTCTAAGACTTTCAAGAGCAAAATTTCTCCTATTTATAAGTGTTTTATACAAGTTTTCAAAGAGTTTTTAGAGCCAAAAGGATTCATCTTTATTTGTTTTAAAGGGTTGGAAAAATCAAAGAAAAATTGGATATTTGGGATATTTCTTTTGATCTTCATTTCAAACTTATTCTAGTTGTTTTCCCAAGTATTGTTGGCCCAAAAGGTTACACTCTCCATTTGTTTAGATTTTTGATGATAACAAAACAAATAAGAGCTATTTGGTACTAATTAGTTTGTTTAAGATAAGTTTCAGGTTAGTACCATATTTGGAGGCCATTGCTTAGCTATTGCAAGAATTTCTAGGTTCATGAAGTAAAGAAGGCTTTTTGCACATCAAGGAAGGAACATAGAAGAGAAGGCTCTAGCAAGGCACCGCATGGCTCAAGACTTCAAGATTGCTCAAGATAATTTATTAGATTTGTTTTTAGTTTAGAGTTTTGTTAAAGAATAGTGAATAGGTTTGAAGCTCTATCACACACGTTTTTGCGCACATCTTGTTTCCAAACATATTTCCCATAACATGTACAAAAATAGTTTGTATACAATCTTCAACCTACAAACTTACTTTGATATACCTATTCATGTGTTTTAAGTTTTGTGTTTTAACAAAACTTATTTTTGGAATTAATGACAAAAACTATGATATATATATGTTTCATGTATATAGGATTATATCCATATACATCTTGCTTCAAAGTGTTTAAATATCATGTTTTTGTTTTTGGAAGAGTTTTGGACAAAACGTATTTTCTATTCAAAATCCAAGTTTTAGAAAATACAGTTTTTGGTTTTTCGTAAAAATGATAAGAGACAAAAATAGTTTATATTGATTGATATTTGAGCTAAACTTTTTACCACATGTTTATATATCAATGCAAAATGATAAAACTATTTTTGGTGATTTTTAGGAGTGTTAAAAGATTTTTTAAAATATTTTTAAACTGTTTTTCTGACCGAGTTTCCTGTTCCAGACTTCAACCAGTCGACTAGTCTTCTGACAAGTCGACTTGGCTTGAAGTCGGTCGACCGGGCTGGTCGATCGACGTGCACAGATCTGTGCACGTTTGGCAGACTTTGGACGGTCGACCGTCAGGGTCGACCGGGTCTGAGAGCAGAGCTCTCTGTATCTTTGGGTCGACCGGGCGGTCGACCGTCAGCCTGCAACGGCTATTTTTTTGAACTAGCGGTCGACCGGCCGGTCGACCGAGCTAGCCGTTTGAACAGTAACGGCTAGTTTCTAAGCTGGTTTATCTTTTGTCCTTTTCTTACTTAAGTGTGTTTAAATGACATGTTTTGGTTTTAATACTTTCTGATTAGCCTTAAATATGTTTTATCTCCTAACCCTAGCCCTCTTCTATAAATAGGGGTGTTTAGAGAGAGGTTGGTTACTAGAAAAATTCTCAAAATTTCCAAAAGTTTAAGGCATTCAAAAAGACTTGGTTTCTTAGTTTTTGTGCTGAAATTCTCTCTCATTTTCTGAAGTGTTTTCAAGAACTCTCTGATTTCTTTTTCTTTTCTCCTTGCACACAAGAGCTTCATTCCTACTCATTATTCTCTAAGGACCTTTGTAAGGGAAGAGAATTTTGCAAGAGAGAGTTTGTGGTCTTTTGACTACTCAGAGATTGCTTGTACTTGAGATTGTGGAGTTGGGTACTCCGGTGTATTTGTGACATCTTTGTGATAGTGGAAGTGGTTGGAATCCTTCTGGGGAAGGCGGGGAAGTAGAGCTGGGTGCTCGAACCTCGATAACAATTCTCGGTGTTTGTGTTTGGTTTACTTGCTCTTGTTTCTTGCTCTATTTTCATTGCTCTTATTACTTGCTCTCTACATTCATTGCTATATTCAATTGCTTTGTGAGATTGTTGCTTCATAATTTTTAAATTGTACATTGATTAGCATTATCACCTATTCACCCCCCTCTAGGTGATTTTCAAGTATTTTTCTTTGTGGTTTTGTTTCCAAACTTTTTATTTTCACACTTGAGCTTATCATTCTATCCTATCTATAGGATCTTTGTTTTTGCGGGAAAATTGGTTTGTGGTTGAGATAGACCACCAAGTTGTAAACTTCCATCTTTGTGATATCCCTCTAGTGAGAGGAGATTGATTTGGTATCCCTCTATTGTGAGGTGATTGTAAAAGTTGTGGTTAGCTCCCTCTAGTGAGAGGTGGAGATTGTTGTTGGCTCCCTCTAATGAGAGGTGGAGATTGTGTTTGGCTCCCTCTAGTGAGAGGTGGAGTTTGTGTTGGAATCCCTCAAGTGTGAGGTGATTGACTTGTATTGGCTAAGTGCCTACCCCTCTTGTGTGAGGTGGTTATTGTGTTGGTTGTGCATTGCCTCTAGTGAGAGGTTGTATTGGTTGGAGAGAGGAGTTGTGTACTCCCTTGTTGTATCGCCCCAAATACTCAGTGGAGGTTCCCTGTGTGGGAGTCCTGTGTGGACAAAGTTAATGGAAATCCTTCTGTGTGAAGGCGAGGACGTAGAGCTGTGTGCTCGAACCTCGAAACATATCCGTGTATTAGCGATTGATCCATTGACTCTCACCCTCTCTCTTTACTTTGTACATTGGTTCATATTGCCATATCATATACATGCTTATGTGTTTATGTGCCTCACTTGTGCTTAACCACGAGAACTTCATATAGCGCCTCAACTCTTATTCAGAGGAATCAAGAGGAGTTAGTCCAGAGCCCTTCACAAGAAATTCGGCTACACTCGTTGGTTGCACGAAGTGTGTTGCATTATTAGTTTTTAATTTTCGCATTTTGTATATTAGATTAGCTGTACACCTATTCACCCCCCTCTAGGTGTACTTTCAAGTTCTACTGGAAGTGCGGGCTCCAGTGTTAACTGTCGGTGTTGTGGGACGCCGGTGGAAAAGGGACATGAATAACAAATGATACTGATAATTATTATTGAATAACTTAAATACAACACCTTTATATTCTCCAATTATAGTGAAAAATCATTTAATCATGTATTATGCCCTGAGTTAACACCCTGCTTTATGACATATAATTTCTGTGATTTCTAATTACTCTGGACACACTCTAGTTCTGTTACTCTGAGGGCAACTCAAGTTGTATGAACCCAGATGTTGGCGAGATGGGATATGTGGTATATAATGAGGGTTTTCTTGTTTGAATTATCCCTTGACGTATCAATCTCGTGAATCCATAATCTGAGCTTGTACAATTAGTTTTATCCATACTTATATTTATCGCATGTTTAATGTATTTATCATCTGTTTATGTGTACATATGCTCTCGATACCATTTTCTATGCATGTTTTCCGATTCAGACTTATCGATATACATGATTTACTGCCGTTCCTTTAATTTCCTTTATGTTACTTGTCATTGCCTGTACCTGCATGCCTGAACCACATCACTTGATCATGCACACGTGTGACTTCCCGATATGCACGCCACTTGGCTTTATCATATGTACTTGCGGGGTTGTATCTAACAACCCTGGATCATCATGTCCAGATCCTAGAGCCTGGACCATGGTGGCCTTACTGTAGCTGATCAGAGTGCGCAGCGGATCCTTCCGTGGTGGTCAAAGTGCAACAGAAGTTTGGACATCGCCATAGCTCTTCCTCCCAGCTCTTCTCCTGATTGGCTCTCGAGGCCCTCTTACTGCTCGTGAGCACCTCTCAGCTTTTGTATATTTCTTCGTATATTGTACTTTTATATTTCCTGGTGATGTAATATTCCTGTAATATTGTATAACTCTTTGTGATAACTATGTACTTGTACTTTTCTGTTGGAATGTATATTAGCACTGTGCTTCCGCACTCTGATTCTTACCTGTGCTGATGCTTAGCGTATATACTGAGGGTATTTCTAACCTGCGTATATACATCGCAGTGACGTCCCGTACCTGTGGGATTAGGGCGTCACAGGGTGGTATTAGAGCTTAGGCTCTTACATCTTCAGTACAACCAATCGACAGATTAATGTGATATTAATTGCCAATTGGAGCGCATGAGTCTTGGTTATAGTTTCCAAACTACAAGTACAGAGTTTTCTATTCCTTCTTAATAATCCTTCTCTTAGGTCCTGAAATCCTTTCATTTTTTTTATATTTCAGTTTCCATCACCCTTTAAACTAACTCAGACATGAAAAGACGAGAAAATAGTGACAGATCTGGCTCTTCCCAGGGTAACCCCAGTGAAGAAAATGATAGTATGATGAGATTTCTGCAGAGTATGATGGAAAACTAAAAAAGTAGACGGAGATCTTACACCAAGGATTATTGACGGCACCCCGCGAACAGAGACCAGGGAATGTGTCTGATTTCAGGAGGCTGCAACCTGCCGTGTTTTCTGATACTAAAAGGCCATTAGATACAGAGCAAAGGATGATGGATACAACGATCTTATGAATGCAGCTCAAATTCTGGATGAGAACCAAGTGGAAGTGGCTAAGATACAGCTGAAAGATTTGGCAGAACCTGGTGGTTAGTGGAAGAAGCGAGATTGGAGAAACCTATTACTTGGGATCAGTTCTCGAAGGATTTCTATGAGAGGTCCTTTCTGGTAATGGCTCAGAAAGAGATGGAAGAGCAGTTCATCAAGTTACAGCAGTTGAACCGATCTGTGAATGAGTACGCTGCTGAATTTCTGAGACTCAGTCAATTTGCACCCTACATGGTGAGTGATGAGGAGAAGTGGACAAGCAGGTTTCAACAGGGGTTGAAGATGGATATCCAGTTATTTCTTATCCCTCAGCAGCTTAAGACGTACTCTCAGGTTCTCTCTATTGCCCGTGAAGTATAACGGGGCCTGGAGAAGAAGATTAGGAGTTAGAAGCAGATTGAATCAGCGAAGCAGACATTCCAACAGATGGACCAAGCAGACTCAGTCAACCCCATTGGTGCCCCGCTAACCATCCATCCTCCCCAACCTCCTACTCAGCCAATAGTATGCGGCTACTGCCGGAGGCCCGGACATTTGCAGTAAAACCGTCAAATAGCAAATGGATCTTGTTTTAAATGCGGATCCAAGAAATATTTGATGGTTAAGTGTCCATTTAAGAAGATAAGGAACGCCACACCAGTTCGGTTAGCACTTCCAACACCACCGCCTGGAAGGAACCCCGAGCCCGTTAGCAAAAGAGCTCTACTCTCTCCCCAGCAACGAGGAGCAAGAGTTGGAGCTGACTGTGGGAGAGGCCAAGCTTATAATTTGTCAACAGGAGAAGCCGAGCAAGGAGCTCAGTACACAGATCAGGAGCCCTGAAAGATGTCTCTATGACCGCTACTCCCAACTTTTTGTGTCCTGAGTTGGTAATCTTCTTTACCCTTCACACTTTATCATATTATCATCATACCCTAATCTTTTTCGTGTTCACCTCCTTATAGAAATTTTGAGGACAAACTTTTTGTTAGGTGGGTAGATTGTAGCACCTCGTTCCTGGGATACGTACTCAGATATGTGTCCCAATTTTTTTGACCGTATTGTTTCAATTTTCTTTCAGTATTTATTTTTGAGTTGTGATTGCTTATGTTATTTGGTATCAGATTTGGCTTCCAGTCTTAGAGTCAGCCCAGACCTAGACCGAAAATCCAATACCAACATACTGCCCGATTTGACCTTTCTGGTAGCTCGATTTGACCAATTTCAGTTTTAAATATTGTTTTTTAATATTTAGATATTTCATGATTTTCTAAAATTTTTCAGAATTATTTTGCAAAATCTTCAAAACCGGTGTCGATTGATTAGTCTACAATTCTACATTATTATGTCGCATTCTCTCATCGCTTTATGAATAAATTGTCGGTCTAAACCGTGTTTTGGTCTTTATTGCAGGTAGATCCAAAGTTCAATGGCAAAGATGTAATAAGAGCTTAATGAAACCCAATTAAGGGTAATTAAATCCGCATTACTTGGAGGCCAAGCAAGGGATTATCTAGAAGATACATTGAACCTAGCCTCTTGCGCACATCAGACGGATCTGCGGACTAAATTACCCGAGAAGGAACATACCAGGAAGCGTCTCGAAGCCCCGGACCAAAACCAGAGCTCCCTCCTGGTTTTGCCGCGGATCCGCGGCAAAGGAGTGGAGCCACGCGTCGATTTTTGACGCGTGGCCCTGTCTCGTCTTCTGGATGTCTCCTGGGCCTATAAAAACCCCTGCAGAGGGCCAAACCGAGAGGAGTTTTCGTTTTTAGGAGTAGGTGCAGATTTTAGGAGTAGTGTAGGTGAGTGTTCTTCATTTCTTGTATTTTCTTTTCTTTTTAGATCATTGTAGTAGGGCTGAATGATTCATAGAGAGAGAGATTGAGAGGGATTGATGTAATAGATAGTGACAGTCTATGTAAAGGTGCCTCCTTTCTCTTCCATTGTAATCTCTTTCACCTTCTACATGATTTCTTGCTAACTTTTCTTTTTCTCATGGCAATCTAACTACAACCACTAACCATCTAACCACTTACTTGATAATCCACATGAATCGGGTAGCCTCTATTAAGGCCTTGTTCTTGCAAGAGCCATTGACGGCCAATGATGATGGGTTCTAACATCTAACTTGCTAACTTGCTAACCAAGCTAACTCTCTTTTATTTTGCTTTCTTTTTTTTAGTAGTGTAATGAGTTATGCTTGTGTTAGCTTGATCTTGATCTATGTTTGAATGTGATGAACCATCCATGTACATGCTTTGTGTCGTCTCTTGAAGCCAAGGATTAATGATGGCCGACGATCAAATGTGAGGCAACTATCATGAAGAGGTTAGCATGGTTAGTGGAGTATTTAGTAGTTAGTAGCCATGAGTTTTCTTTTCTCTTCTTTTAGAAACCATTTTCAAGCTTCTTTTCTTATTTTCTATCGATGTTTTCACCATCCTCTTAGTTCAACCTTGTTCCATTTTCTTTTCTATTCGTTTTTTCCAACTCACTTTTATTTGCTTTCTTCGCCGTTTTCATCGCTCCCTCACCTACCACATTCTGGATTTCCTTTTCCTTTTCTTTTCACTTTTTTTTCATTCTTTCAACAAAGAAGAAGTGTTAACAAATAACGTGAATAGAAACTGTCAATGCTTCTATCGCCTCCTTCCCTGTGGATACGACCCATTGAGCCATGCTATAACGGAAGTATCGAGGGTACATTAGCACATTCGAGCTTTTACATCGGTTTTACATAATGCACAATTTTGAGTGCTAGTTTTCCCACGATCAAAAAAATGTTGCCGTTGCCGGGGAAGGGAATGGTTTTGTTTTCACGTTTTGTTAACCTTGTCTTCTCTGTTTTGGTGTGCAGGACATTCTTTTCAGGTGCTTAATCTTGCAGAACATAATCTAGCTTTGCATCTCCCTGCTCTTGAAAGCAGGGACCCAGTTTTAAAAGAACCGCCGCGCAACCGCGGCATTTGCCGCGAAAACGCGGCCATCTTGTGAACATTGTATATCTTGTTGTGCTGGGATGTGTGAATTGTAATAGCTAGTAGATTTGTACTGCTATCTTTCTTGCTTTGATTGCCTACACACCATAATAAATAAAAGAACTAAAATACGGTATTTGGACAACTTTAAAATGGTTTAGACATTTGCATTTAGGCACGTGTCAATTCAATTCTAAAATACTGTATTTTGTTCTGTTGTTGTGATCTGGATGGAGATGTACATATGGCATTGCATATAGCATAGGACAAACACGTGGGTGATTTATCGCTTTGTGTTATATTCTTGTCTATATTGCACACTTGCACGAATTGAACTTAAGGGCAAACTCCAAACAAGATAAGGTGGGATTTAATCACCCTTCCTTAGCCCAAAAATCATTTCCCACTCACACAATCCAAGCCCTCATAAAATTTGAATAGACGTTGGCCCCTAGGGACATCTAGGTCTAGGTCAACCCTCCTATTGGCTTAGTTTTGATTTTTCTTTTCTTTTGTTTGTTTTTGACTTTTCTTTTTGTTTGTGATTGTTTGTGAAATGGCATTCAATAATAACAATTCTTTCAATCCGAATATGAATCCATATTTCACACCAACCCATTTGATTCGGATAATTCCAACCTGGCGTTTTACAATATGCACCAACCAAATACACCGGGTTGGTCTTATCCGAATCAATACAACCCATACCCACATTCTTATGACTATAATTTCCAAAATAATTTCAACTCGTCACAGAGTCAATGGGGATTCACTTCCCCCGAGTTTAATTATGAACCTCCTTGTCCCCCATGTCCACCTTGTCCACAATTTACACAATATTCATTCCCCGATTTCGCTTCTTATACTCCTTTTTCTGCACCTCCCATTGAAGAAAAATCTGAGTTACAAAAGAGTTAGAAGCCAATCTACAAAGGGCCGAGCAACAACTTCAAGAAACATTGGCCTCCCCAATTTCACAGTATTTTCAAGAGTCTTACTCAGTTCCACATCTTCATAATGAACAACCATCTGTCCTGGAAACGAGTAAAGAACTCTTGTGTGAGTCTAAGCTTCAATCTCACAACATTTTTGACTCACATTATTCACAAAATTTCCAAAACCAAGATTTTTATACTCCCATTCTAGAGCAACCACTTGGAAATACATCAAGTCTAGAAAAGAGTATAGAAATCTTGGAGAAGTCTTTATTACAATATCAAAAATCACATGTCGAGTCTGTCAATAGATTAGAAACACAATTGAGTCAATTGGTCAACATTTATAGGAATGAGGAAACTCTATCTTATCAACCTTTGACCAATTCCGCTATGCCAAACTCTATTGATCTGACCCAAGACTCTTGTCATTTTGGAAATCAAGATTCAATTTTAGCACACCCACCTGAACTTGTCCAAACTTTAGATCCTATTGACATTTTGGCAAGTTATCCATTTCCTGAAATTGAACTTGAGCATGAATATGATCATGAACCTCAAATTAGTGATTCAATTATACTTCCTGATTCAATTATGACTCCGGTATCTTCACCTGATTTCAATCCTTTTCCCGAGTCAGTATTGGATCCTGTACAATCCATTGTGAAATTGAATCACCAATCTCTTATGATGATCATATTGAACTTGACCAATTCCATACTTTTGAAAGTCTCATTGATAAATTGGCAAGTTCTCATTTTTGTGGAATTGAAATCAATGAGGAATGTGACTTTGATCCTCAAATTTGTGATTCAGTTCAATTTCCTGAATCATTATTGACTCCTGTTTTGTTACCCAATTTGAGCAACATTTTAGAGTCAGTTTTGATTCCCATACCTGTCATTCCTAAACTTGAATCACCAATCATAGATAGTCACATTTCATCATGGGGAAATGATTGTGGACTTGAGCTTCATTTTCTTGATTTGGACCCACTTCCTGAACCGATCTCGACTCCCGAACCTTTACTTGACTTAAGTCATTTTTCTGAGTCGATATTAGTTCCTGTACTTCCTGAGTCCAAATCGATCCTTCCATTCTGGGACAAGGGTGTTGATAAATTTCACTCCGAAATTATTTTGAAAATTTAGAAATTAGATGGGGTAAATTTTTTAATAAAAATCATAAATACATACATCTTTTTAGTGGGTTGTATCATGGAGGTCTCTGGTGGGTTCCTCTGGACTCCACGCAAGAATGATTGGGCTGCATTTCGTGAACCAATCCGACCGCCACCGGACACCACCACCTGAGGTGATTTTTCCTTCCCTCTCTATTTGTTTCATGCATACATATATCACGATGCATTGAGGACAATGCATGAGATAAGTGTGTGGGAGGGTTTACTAACTTAGAGTTTTTTAGATTTTCTTTCTTTTACACTTCTTTTAGGATACTTTTAGAAATCTCCCTTTTGTATAGGAATTTTCTCTTTCTTTAAAAACTTTTTGAAATAAGAGACAAAGTTTTGATCTATTTTTAAAATTAAGATGATCTTAGAAACTAAGGAAACCTCAATTATGACATCTTAAACCTAGTCGAAATAATGGATCTTGTTTAAAATTATAAGCTAAGTAAGATAAATTGGGGAGATAATTTTATCTTGAATTTTCTGCCTTAGTATGCACTTCACACTTACACAATTTTTGGGATGGAAACAAAGACCTAAAATGCCATAAAGTAAAAATAAATAAAAAGAAAAAAATATATATGAAGAAAACATCACTTATTAAGCTGGATAATTATGCCTCAAGAAGCATGATTATTCACGCCTAACGGTGTCAGAAAAAAAAAATAATCCCCCTTAGTTTGTGGCCTTGTTTACTTGAGTCCTTAAACCCGAGGGATGTTTTCTCATCTGGTGCCCTAAAACCGTCTGGTCTGGGAGTCATCGGTTATAGGCTCGTTACATGGGTGAACTAGAAAGCCTAAGAAAACTAAGGGAAGAAAAAGAAAAAAACTAATAAGTATATAAATAAATGGCTTGATGGTTAGAGTTGAATCCCAGAAAACTTCACTATCACAATGTGCATATTATCTAGGTTTTTATGAGAGATAAAATATTCAATCCAATTTTGAATGCTTACCTTAATTAAAGACAAGATCTTGCATAGAGACTAAGTTTAAGGAAGAATGATTTGTGGTGGACTTATGACCTTAGATTACTTATATTTTTGCAACAATAGTTCGAAAACATGTCTCTCTTTCAAAATGTGTTTTCAAATTACTAACATTGTCTTCTTTCTTTATGCATTTTGGGGTGCAATCCGCTGAAAACCCTCAGGAGACAACACTCCTCCTCTAGGGTAACCTAGAGGTTTAACGGCTTGTTGCACATGCTCAGTGCAATCGCGTCACCTGCGAAAGTGGTATAATAACATTTGTAGTATAGTTTTTCTTTTCTTGTTTTGCTCGGGACGAGCAAAAGAATAAGTGTTGGGGTGTGATTAGTCTACAATTCTGCATTATTATGTCACATTCTCTCACCGCTTTATGAATAAATTGTCGGTCTAAACCGTGTTTTGGTCTTTATTGCAGGTAGATCCAAAGTTCAAGGGCAAAGATGTAATAAGAGCTTAATGAAACCCAATTAAGGGTAATTAAATCCGCATTACTTGGAGGCCAAGCAAGGGATTATCTAGAAGATACATTGAACCTAGCCTCTTGCGCACATCAGACGGATCTGCGGACTAAATTACCCAAGAAGGAATATACCAGGAAGCGTCTCGAAGCCCGACGGAGCCCCGGACCAAAACCAGGGAGCTCCCTCCCTGGTTTTGCCGCGGATCCGCAGCAATAGCCGCGGATCCACGGCAAAGGAGTGGAGCCACGCGTCGATTTTGACGCGTGCCCTGTCTCGTTTCTGGAAGCCTCCTGGGCCTATAAAAACCCCTGCAGAGGGCCAAACCGAGAGGAGTTTTCATTTTAGGAGTAGGTGCAGATTTTAGGAGTAGTGTAGGTGAGTGTTCTTCATTTCTTGTATTTTCTTTTCTTTTTAGATCATTGTAGTAGGGCTGAGTGATTCATAGAGAGAGAGATTGAGAGGGATTGATGTAATAGATAGTGACAGTCTATGTAAAGGTGCCTCCTTTCTCTTCCATTGTAATCTCCTTCACCTTCTACATGATTTCTTGCTAACTTTTCTTTTTCTCATGGCAATCTAACTACTAACCACTAACCATCTAACCACTTACTTGATAATCCACATGAATCGGGTAGCCTCTATTAAGGCCTTGTTCTTGCAAGAGCCATTGATGGCCAATGATGATGGGTTCTAACATCTAACTTGCTAACTTGCTAACCAAGCTAACTCTCTTTTATTTTCATGCTTTCTTTTTAGTAGTGTAATGAGTTATGCTTGTGTTAGCTTGATCTTGATCCATGTTTGAATGTGATGAACCATCCATGTGCCATGCTTTGTATCGTCTCTTGAAGCCAAGGATTAATGATGGCCGACGATCAAAATGTGAGGCAACTATCATGAAGAGGTTAGCATGGTTAGTGGAGTATTTAGTAGTTAGTAGCCATGAGTTTTCTTTTCTCTTCTTTTAGAAACCATTTTCAAGCTTCTGTTCTTATTTTTCTATCGATGTTTTCACCATCCTCTTAGTTCAACCTTGTTCCATTTTCTTTTCTATTCGTTTTTTCCAACTCACTTTTATTTTGCTTTCTTCGCCGTTTCCATCGCTCTCCTCACCTACCACATTCTGGATTTCGTTTTCCTTTTCTTTTCACTTTCTTTTCATTCTTTCAACAAAGAAGAAGTGTTAACAAATAACGTGAATAGAAACTATCAATGCTTCTATCGCCTCCCTCCCTGTGGATACGACCCGTTGAGCCAATGCTATAACGGAAGCATCGAGGGTACATTAGCACATTCGAGCTTTTACATCGGTTTACATAATACACAATTTTGAGTGCTAGTTTTCCCACGATCATCGATTGGCATCATTGACCGATTCTCATATTTTTAGTTTTCAAACATAGTTGAATTTTTAGAAATGACTTTCACATCACTTTTTAGAATCTCATTTTCTATCTAAATACATTTTTTGAGATTTTTCTGAAATTATCAAAATTTGACCGTTTTTTTGTGACCGGTATCGCTGGAAGATTCCAGCATTTTTAATTTGACAATAATATTGAATTTCTTGAATCTAATTTCACCAGGCATCTTAAAATAATATTTTCTATTTTTGAGAATTTTTCGGAACATTTCTGAAACAGTCAAATTTTACCATATTTAAATAATAATATTATTTTCATTCTTTTCCTTTCTTTTTTTTCCTTCTCTACTCCTCTACTTTATACTCCTAGGTTATCCTATTAATCTAAATATTTAATAATATATTTATTTATTAATTTTCCTTTTTTCCCTATTTTTCCTTTTCCCTTCTTTCTTTCTTTCTTTTTCTTCTTTTCTTTTCTCTTTCTTTCTTCCCATTTACATGCACCCCATGCCCTGCTGATCAGCAGCAACAGTAGCACCATCAGTTGTAGCAGGCCCATCTCCCCCCCCCATTCCTCCTCCCATATTCCTCCTCCCATATTCCTCCTCTCCCACTCCTTTCTTTATTTTCTTTTTTTCCTTCTTTCCTTCCCATCTTCTCCATCTCCTATTTCATTCTCCCACCAGCACCCTCACTCCCCTCAACCGCTGCCTCTGCCACCAGGGCCGCCAGCGCCGCCGCCCCTTACTACCGGTGCCGCCCCCCAACCTCCCAACTTCCCTTCCTCACTTTCCTTCTCTCCAAATTCCATCTCCTTTTCTCCAATTTTAACAAAACCCATCACTCCACCCTCCTCTTCTTTTTCAAAATTCACCACCAAAACCCTCAATTTCTCCACTCCTACCACCCCATCACCATCTCCTCCTCCTCCTTAACTCCCTGACACCACCACCACCACCACCATCAAACACCACCAATAACCACCTTCAACAACAATTACAACAACAACAAAAAACCAAACTCAACAATCACCCCTCCCCCGAGCCTAGGCCATGCCGCGTCCCCCTCGGGCAGTGGCGTCGCCCCCCTAGGCCGCTGACTAGCCATCCCCTTTCTTCTTCTTTCTTTTCCTTCTTTTCTTCTTTTCTTTCTTTCTTTCTTTCTTTTATTTCTTTCCTTTTCCTTCTTTCCACTTTTACCCTACCCTCATTTCCTAATTACCCCCTTCTATTTTCAGCTAACTCTCTCTCCCCCTACAACTTTCTCTCTCTTTCTTAGCCTCCTTCTCTCTCTAACCAATTCTTCTCTCTCTCTCTCCTCTCTCTCCCTCTCTCACACACTCTCTAATATATATATATATTAATATTATATATATATTTTATATAGATTAGTAGCATGCACGTGTTTATGGTGTTCTAGGTTTTTATGGTATTTTTTTGGTGATTTTAGGCGAGTACTTTGCTATCATCGTTTCATACTTAGTGATTGCTATTTTAACGTCCATTGCATGATTTGTTGATATGCTAATGTCTTGTTACCATCATTATATGCCTAATAACTGTTATCCTGCTTTTTATACATGACGCATCGTAATGCGAGTTTATATATGATAAGCGAGTAATTTTCTAAAATTAACATGTTTTATGAATACCTGTCGGCCGTTATTATAATTTGTTGAACTGGCATTATACTTGCACGTATACCTAGATATGCTCCCGTTTTGCTCGGCTTCGCATAACTAATTAATAGGTTAAATTATTGTTATTATAGATTTGGTTGTGAAGAGTTTGAAATGTTTAACTATATTGTTTTGTATCATATTACATGACCAGATGATTTCCTGACATATAATATTGTGGCTATGTATCAACTCGTATGATACCGACATGTTATTACTTGACACCTGATAGCTGACACTTAATATCTGACATAGGTACTTGACATGTTGTTACTTGAAACCTGATATCTGACACTTGATATCTGACACAAGTACTTGACATGTACCTGATAGCTGACACTTGATATCTGACACCAGTACTTGACATGTTATTACTTGACACCTGATATCTGACACTTGATATCTGACACAAGTACTTGACATGTTATCACTTGACACCTGATACCTGACACCTGATATATGACATCGGTACTTGACATATTATCACTTGACACCTGATACCTTTATATGACACTTGACAATTGACATGCTATCACTTGATACTTGACATATGCTATCACCTGGTACTGACACATTTGACCTGATATTATGACACCTGAGACTGGATACTATTATACCTGACACCTGTATTACGTGGCATATTCATGATTATCACTTTTACGGGGACTTAGCATGATTATTATAATGTTACCAGACTCTGGTACTCCTGAACTCCTGTATCCCCTATACTAATGTCCCCTGCACTGTTACTCTTATTAATAGCACAATCATACAAGTGTCCGGCAGAGCATGCCTGGTGTCGGGATGACGAGGATGTATCCTACGATCGTGCTAACATCTGGCAGATCCTGAATGGAACTAAGTGCCACACAGAGCAAAGTGCCACGCCACACACGTGGTGGGGGCCACCTCTTGAATCTGTGGGGGGCCACCTCTAGAATCCATTCCCCACACAGAACAAAGTACCACATGGAGCAAAGTGTCACACCATACATGTGATAGGAGCCACCTCTTGAATCTGTGGGGCTACCTCCTGAATCAACCCTCAAAACAAAGTGCCACTGGAGCAAAGTGCCACACCACACACGTGATGAGGGTCACCTCTTGAATATGTGGCGGCCACCTCTTGAATCTATGGGGCTACTTTCTCCCTCCTGCCTGTGCCGCCTGGTGTTAGCGTGATAAGCATTCTCAGTGCATATTAACACCCACACATACCTGTACAATAATATTGCCTGAAGCATATGTTATTTGGTCTCTCCCCTATTCGAATAATAGTACCCGCATATCGGAGATCGGATGATGTAACACCCCGTTCCTGGAATACGTACTTAGATGCGTATTCTGATTTTTCTACCACATTTTTTAATTTAGTTTTGTATTTATTTTTATTTTATGATTATTGGTGTGATTGTTTTGTATTGGATCTGGATTCGTGGACTCGGAGTCAGCCCTAGTCTGGACCGGGGGCCCGATCCTAGTGTATTGCTCGAATTGGCATTTCTGATAATCTGATTGGACTGATTTCAGTTTCAAACATCATTTTCTAATATTTTAGATTTTTCATGATTTTCTGGAATTTTTCAGAATTTTTCTGCAAAATCTCCAAAACTGGTGTCGGTTGGCATCACTGACTGATTCTCGGATTTTTAGTTTTCAAATGGAGTTAAATTTTTAAAAACGACTTTCACATTACTTCTTAAAATTTTATTTCTAACTAAAGGCATTTTTTGAGATTTTTCAGAATTTAGCGAAAATCCACCGGTTTTGGTGTCGACCGGTACCGCCAGAAGATTCCAGGATTTTAATTTGAAATCTACATTGAATTTCTTGAATCCGATTTTATCAGGCATCTTAAAATAATATTTTCTATTTGAGAATTTTTCGGAGAGATTCGGAAACAATCAATTTTTACCCTATTTTAATAATATTATTTTCTTCCTTCATTTCTTTTTTCTTTCCCTTCCCAAAGTCAACCCCTATCACAGCCCATCCCCCATCACATCAACTGCCAACCCATATCCCATCACATCAATTTTTTTTTAAATAAACAACCTCCCCTCCCTTTTTCAACAAAAACCCTTTTTTCCTTTTTCTTTTTCTTTTTCTTTTTCTTTTCCCTTCTTCTTTTCTGCTGCTTCTTCCTTCTTCTCCTGGAGCC
The DNA here is from genome assembly GCA_038442645.1 of Agave tequilana. Lineage (NCBI taxonomy): Eukaryota > Viridiplantae > Streptophyta > Magnoliopsida > Asparagales > Asparagaceae > Agave > Agave tequilana. The sequence goes on from JAVJIF010002657.1 coordinate 326,617, forward strand.
CGACGACCACCCTTTCCCCCTTTCTCTGACGCCCCCGTGGGGACCGAGCGCCGCCGGTGCGTCGCCGGCGGCTGGGCGCGGCCAGGGGCCAGGGCGCGAGCGTGGAGGGGGCGACAACCCCCCTCCCTCTCTCTTTTCTCACTTTCTCTCTTTCTCCCTCTCTCTGTTGGCCACGCCGGCGGCCAGGGCTGCCGCCGGCGGCCACTGGCCGGAGAGGGGACCAGTCCCCCTCTCCCTTCTCTCTCTCAGATCTCTCTCTCCCCCCACTCTTTCTTCTCTCTTTCCCTCTCCTTTCCCTCTTTTTGGGGTAGTCGCGACCACCCCTGGCCTGCGCCGGCCACTGAGGGCCAGCGTGGCCTCTCCGGCGTCCCCTCCTCTGCCCTCTGGCCGCGCTGCTGCGGCCAGAGTTTGGTCAGGCCAGGGTAACAGGCCCTGACCGTGGCCTTATTGGAGGGAGGGGCTGCTGCCCCCTCCCTGTCTCTCCTCTGCGCCGGCGAGTGGCCACCCCAGCGCCAGCGCGCCGGCCGCCGGCCGCGCCGTGCCTAGCCAGGGGGCTGGAAGCGCCCTGGGCATGAGCAGGGGGGCTGCTAGCCCCCTGTTTTCTCTCTCTCTCTACCTAACCCAATTCTCTCTCTTCTCTTCTCTTCTCTCTCTTCTCTCTCTCCTCTCTCTATCCTGTTTCTCTATCCTGTTTCTCTCTCCCTCTCTCTAGCCATTCCTCTCTCCCTCTCTCTACTCATTCTCTCTCATATTCTCTCTCTAGAAATCACTCTTTCTCTCTAGACTTTCTCTCTAGAAATCTCTCTTTCTCTCTCTAGACTTTCTCTCTAGAAATCTCTCTTTCTCTCTCTAGACTTTCTCTCTAGACTCCCTCTTTCTCTCTAGATTTTCTCTCTCTAAACCTCACTTCTCTCTTTAACTCTTTCTCTCTCTCTCTCTCCTCTTCTCTTTCTCTCTCTAAAAATAATAATATATATTAATATATTGATTGGTCATGTGCATGGATTTCTGGTGTTCTGGGATTTCACGCCATTTTCTGGTGAATTAGGCGAGTACAGTTTTCTTTTAACATGCATCTATTTTATCATTATGCGAGTACATTTTCAGCATTGCTACATGCTTCGCTATTACCGATATTTGCCATGCTATATTTGACACATGCTACCCGACACCGGTACTTGCAATGCTATATTTGACACATGATACCCGACACCAGTACTTGCAATGCTATATTTGACACATGACACCCGACACCGGTATTTGCCATACTATATTTGACACATGATACCCGACACCGGTACTTGCCATGCTATATTTGACACATGATACCGGACACTGTTAGTTACCATGCTATACTTGACGGTTGACATGTTATACTTGATATATGATTTGTGACACCGGCACTCAGTATTTACATTGGTACTTGATATGTCATACTTGACACCTGCTCCTGACACCCGGTATATGATATACTTTCATGTGGCACAAATAACTGGACCTGACATCGTGACTCTTGACCGGACACTACCACCCCTGATACCTGTATTATATGACATATTCATGACTATCACTTTTATGGGGAGTTGACATGGTTATTATACTATTACCAGATACTTGGTACTCCTGTACTCCGGTACTCCTGAACTCCTGTATACTTGAACCCCTGAAATAGGGAGGCTCCTGACATTACTCCTGATATTATACTCCTGCTGACCCCCCGTAATAGGATAACCATGAGTATAGATTACTGTGAATACCCTGTGGACATTATCACTGGACAAATTATAATAAGTAGACAACTTACACCGGGATGGGGGAAACTGATGAGTACCGATATAGTCTCCATGTTTATGATGGTCTTATAGTGTCGCGCGGCCTTATACTTAGATTCGACCTGGAGGCCACCAGGCGCTTCCGTGGGGTGCACTGACACCCCTATTTCCCTGCCTGTCGGTTGTGCCATAAGCCCCTGGGCCTATTCCTGTGGGAGCGGTGACATCCTATTCCTGTTCAGGCATACAATAAGTCCCGGTACCTAGCGGTACGTTCTGGCTCAGCACCGGATACTCCTTGACCGTTGTCCCGTGCATGTACGGGACCCATTCTAAGCATGATTCGTCGATCTCCATCAGTTTTCAATAACTTACTCTCTGGTCTGTATGCTGAGGTATGTGGGATGGGACACATACCGATGTATACAAATTAGATGAGTCTTAATAAATTAATAATAACATGCTCCTCATAACTTACTAGCTATAATCCTGATCTATACTGCTCACCACTTATACATGTGCTATCTTGTTGGATTATTTGATTACTTCCATACTGTTCCATTATTATTGTGAAGGTAAAGTCAGATTATATAAACTCAGATTTCAGTGACGTGAGGTATGGGGTACATATATGAGGGTTTTCTTTTTTGGATTATTCCTCGACGTACTAATCTCACCGATCAGTAATGTGAGCTTATATAACTGATTTTCTATGGTTACTTTACTTACTATCTTATTTCATGTTCATTTGTGCTTATATTCACGATACACCTTTCCTGCACACTTATGCCTGATATGCACGCCACCTGGCTTTATTACATGTACTCGCTAGGGTTGCTAACAACTCTGGATTCTCATGTCCAGATCCTAAAGTCTGGACCATGGTGACCTTGTTGTACTTGATCAGAGTGTTACAGCGGGAGTATGGATTAGCAGTTGCCTATCTGGATCCTCCTTCTTCCAGCCTCTCCTTGATCGGCTCACGAAATTCTCATCTTGCTACTCGTGAGTACTTTCCCGTATTTCATATTGTACACTCTGCTTTTGTGCTTCTTAGTGATATTATATTCTTGAGATATTATATTATGTCTTGTGATAACTGTGTACTCGTTCTATTATTGCTGAAATGTATATTACCACTGTGCTTCCGTGCTCTGATTCTTGCATGTACTGATGCTTAGCGTATATACGTGAGGATATTTCCGACCAGCGTATATACGTCACAGTAACGTCTCAGTACCCGCGGGATCGGGGCGTTACAGATGAGTTCTACTGGAAGTGCGGGCTCCAGTGTGAACTGTCGGTGTTGTGGGACGCCGGTGGAAAAGGGACATGAATAACAAATGATACTGATGATTATTACTGAATAACTTAAATGCAACACCTTTATATTCTCCAGTTATAGTGAAAAATAATTTAATTAGGTGTTATGTCCTGAGTTGACACCTTGCTTTATGACATATAATTTCTGTGATTTCTGATTACTCTAGACACACCTAGTTCTGTTACTCTGAAGGCAACTCAAGTTGTATGAACCCAGATGTTGGCGACATGGGATATATGGTATATAGATGAGGGTTTCCTTATTTGAATTATCCCCTTGACGTATTAATCTCGTGAATCCATAATCTGAGCTTGTACAACTAGTTTTATCCATACTTGTATTTATCGCATGTTTATGTGTACCTATGCTCTAGACACCATTTTCTATGCATGTTTTTCGATTCAGACTTATCGATATACATGATTTACTGTCGTTTCTTTAATTTCCTTTATGTTACTTGTCATTGCTTGTACCTGCATGCCTGAACCACATTACTTGATCATGCACACGTGTGACTGCCTGATATGCACACCACTTGGCTTTATCATATGTACTCGCGGGGTTACATCTGACAACCCTGAATCTTCATGTTTAGATCCTAGAGCCTGGACCATGGTGGCCTTGCTATAGCTGATCAGAGTGCGCAGTGGATCCTTCTGTGGTGGTCAGAGCGCAGCAGAAGTTTGGACATCGTTGTAACTCTTCCTCCCAGCTTTTCTCCTGATTGGCTCTCGAGGCCCTCTTGCTGCTCGTGAGCACCTCTCAGCTTTTGTATATCTCTTCGTATATTGTACTTTTGTATTTCCTGTGATGTAATATTCCTGTATTATTGTATCACTCTCTGTGATAACTATGTACTTGTACTTTTTTGTTGGAATGTGTATTACCACTGTACTTTCGCTCTCTGATCTTACTTGTACTGATACTTAACTATATACGTGAGGGTATTTCTGACCTGCGTATATACGTCGCAGTGACGTCTCCGTACCTGCGGGATTGGGGCATCACAAAATTCAAAGAAAAAATGGAATTTGTGAAGATCCGATCGGTTTCGCTGAGGATAAAAGAAGATATCATCAAATACGGAGCAGAGATTCAAAATCCAGAAAGATAAAAGGATAAAGGATAAATGGACGGACCAAGATCCCTTAATCCTGGCCCAACGACCAGGATATTGCCGCGAAAACGCGATAAAAGCCTCATTTTTGTGGCCTAATGGTCGAAGTAAAGGGCGCGCCAGCTCCCCTATCTTCATACGCATCTAATATGCGTTTTTCTTCCCTATAAATATCTGTAACCTCGAAGGCAGAGGGGGACCACTGAAGAGAGAGCTTTAGTTTAGGTTTTTTTTTCTTTCTTCAATGTAATTTTTATTTTTTTAGGTTAGGTTAGAGAAAGTTACATGATTAAAAGAGAGAAAGAGTTATTATAGAGTGACACTATTGTAATCCTTTCTCAAGAAATTTATATTGAAAGTGATAATCAATGGATGTTTCTTGCTTTTTCTTTATTGCACTCGATCTTCCCAAGTCCTACTTTCCTTTATTCTTTTCTATTACATCGCTTTAATTCATGCTAAGGTAAATTTTCATTCAAACAATGGAGGTAAGTACTCTTTTTTTATTTCTTTTTATTTTTGATTTTTGCACCAACACTTTTCTTTATTTGTTTTCTTTTCTTTTGTAACTAAAACGACAACAACACCATCTCTTCTTCTACCATCTCCTTCTTAAATTAACTTAACTATTTTTATTTTCTTTTTATAAAACTGAGAAGAGAACTCTTAACTTGTTTTGGGTAAATTAAAAATAAGAAACTTACACAACGCTTCCATCACTGTCCCTCCCTGTGGATCACGACCCATTAGACCTAGGCTATATGGTAGCATTGAGGACCTAGCACTGTTCCTAAAGTCTGTATTTTTTGTGTAGGTTTAGATTGATCAAAATTTTGGCACTGTTGCCGGGAGAGACGATAAGTTTTTTCTTTTTGATATACTTTAACGAATTAATCACTTTTTCTTTTCTATTTTGGTGTACAAGGCCAAATTTTAGAAAAAAAAATCACTGCAGTGGACATATAGCAAACCTGGGCCTCTGCTCTTGAAAGCAGAGCTTAGGGGACTTAACTATTGCCGCGAAAACGTGGCCATTGTCACGTTTACACAGCAAAGTAGGGAGAACTCCTAACCTGCTTTCTTGCAGGTTGCTTGATTTTCAGAGATTAGCTCACTGTAGTTATTAGTTTATTTGTTTAACTCACTCTATACAGTAGTGTGGTTGCTTTGTAAATCTAAAAAAATGTTCAGACTCTGGCATTCTAAGGCATCTGTCTAATTTCGTTTACCTTTTATATTACTATTGAAGAGTGATGGAGAAAAAGGTACGTCTGCATTGCATATAGCTTAGAAAACACACTTGTATGTATTTGCTTGAGTATTAGCTAATGCTTTATACTTGTGCATTGCACTAAAAATATTAAGGGCATATCCTTAAACAAGATAAGGTGGGAAAGTCATTACCCTCCCTTAGCTCGCAAACCATCTCCTCACTCACTAACCCAGCCTAATTAAAATTGAGTAGACGTTGGTCCTAGGGACATCTTAAACTCAAATAGGGATTGTCCTAAGGGGAAAGTTGTTAGAAGTTGACTCTTACCAAATCAGTGTCGAAGGTTGGGAATTCAGAGAAGAAACCCCGAAGGCTGGTAATTTGGCATAATTAGGCTCGTCGCTTTAAGCGCGGAACCTCCCACAAATTTTACTCCTACCTAGCCGGTTAACATATGGTCAGGTCTACAATATACCTCCTATGGATAATCAACAGTTAGGAATCGTCTAGGTCTAAGCTCTACCCTAACTTAGGCTAGATTTTTCTTTCTTTTATTTGTTTATTTGTTTGTTTTTATTTTTGATATCTTTGTGATATGGATTACAATTATAATTTTTTCGATGCATATTGATTGAGGCTAAACCTGCACAAAAAATACGAGATTATAGAACTTAGGAAAGAAAATGTGCAAGTGCTCAATTCTTCCGCTATAGCAAGTGGCTATGCGGGTCGTGATCCACAAGGAGGGTTTACAATGGAAGCTTTACAGTTCTTTATTGAAATCGTTAAGAAAATAAGCGAAAGTTCTTCTCTGTTTTAAAGTTATAAAAATGGAAAAAGAAAGTATAGTTAGAGTTAGTAGAAAATGGAGGATGAAGAAGTTGGAAAACTCAGAAAACAAAAGAAAACGAGTATGTACAATGAAGTGGAAAAGAAAGAGTTGGAGGAGATGGTTGGTGATCTATACTAAAGAAGTAAAAGAAAAGAAAGAAAGAAAGTGTAGAAATACTTACCTAGGTTGAGTGATGACTTACCTGGAAACCGTTGCATGTTTTACCTTTGCTTCGGAGGCGTTCAACGCATAGATCATAAGCTCGAGCTCAGTCCCGGTGCACATTATATCGTCAAGCCTAGCAAGAACGAAGTGATGCGGATCTTGGAAGAGGAGAACGTCTTCATGAACTATCGCTGGCTCTCACGTAGCTTAGTTATACTTGCTTTGGAATTCACTTGTACACTCAACAACAACAACCAAGGTAAAGTAGAAGAGGAAGACTAAACAAAAGAAAATACAAACATAAAAAGAACTTTTACCTTTATTAATTGCAGAGACAATGGAAGAAAGGAGGAGGGTACATCGTCGGTGTCACTCTCAACTTCAGCCTCTCTCTCTCTTACTTACATGAATCTTCTTCTACCCTAAGTTACATACAAATTACATAAGAAGAAAGAAAAACCTAAACTACAAAGAATTAAAACTAGGCTAAATCCTAATCTGCATTGGCCTTTTATAGGCATAACCCCAACAACCAAGATCCCAGGGAGCTCGGGGGAGCAAACGCTCCCCCTAACTCCCCAACAAAGCCGCAGAAACGCGGCTAGGGCCGCGTTTCCGCGGCCAGGGTGTGGCCAGATGGCCACACCCTGTTAGTGGGTCATCCTGGGAATTTCTTCTGCTTTATCCTTTGTTGGTTTCTTCGTTTGAGTCCCGAATTCTGACGAAATGGCCTTGGATTCTTGGCTTTAAACGATCGATTTTGAGAGGATTCTTCTCAACCGGTTTCAACCTCTTGATTTTGCCCTGATTTTATGTGTGCGAATTAACTCTGATTTAATTCAGAATTCTGGTGGGCTTTTGGGCTCATTTCTCTTCATCTCCTTAAGGATTGGGCCTGCAAATAAATCAAACAAATAATTAGGACAATGCAGGCTTTTATTCTAAAATAAGTATGGAAATGTGACATTAAATATGCAACATTAGTGACCAATCACACCCCCATACCTATCTTTTGCTCGTCCTCGAGCAAAACAACTAAACTATACTAAGGATTATTAGACCACTTTCGCAGGTCGCGCGATTGCACTGAGCATGTGCAACAAGCCGTTAAACCTCTAGGTTTCCCCTAGAGGACGAGTTTTGTCTCGTGAGGGTTTTCAGCGGATTGCACCCACAAAATCCATAAAGAAAGAGAAATAAAGAGTTAGTATTTTCGAAAAGCATTTTGAAAGAGAAAAATATTTGAAATATGATTGTAAGATCTAAGCAATCTATAAGTTATAAGAAAATCGAATTTTTCATTCCTAAACTTAGTCTCTATTCAAAAATTTGTTATCAATCAAAGTAAGGAGTCAAATTGTACTTCTCATTTAGTTTATTACTTTACCCTAAGTCATATGCACCTTGTGACTGTGAAAATTTTGACTAAGGGTTCATTAACTCTAACTCTTATGCCTTATTTTTATTTGTATATATATACTTTTGTTTTTGGTGGTATTATTCCTTAGTTTAGGCTTTCTAATCTGCCCATGTAACAAGCCTTTAATCGATGACTCCCAAACCAGACGGTCTTAGGGCACCAGGTGAGAAGACACCCCTAGGACTTAAGGACTCGAGCAAACAAGGCCACAAAACTAAGGACTTTATTATATGAATCCCTTTTAGGCGTGAATACTTATGCTTTATTAGGCACAAATACCAAGCTTAATCAGAGAATCTAATCATCTTTCGCATAAATACTAAGGCTTACTTAGGCCAAAGCACCTAGCTAATCAATAATTAGATTTATTCATCAATTTTTTTTTCAAACTTATCTAATTATCTTTCGCATAAATACTAAGGCTTGCTTAGGCCAAAGCACCTAGCTAATCAATAATTAGATTTGTTTATTTTTTTCTTTTTTTTTTTATAAGGCATAAGAATCTTTGTTTTTGAACCCTAAGTGTGTAAGTGTATGAAGTGTGCATATTTCATCAAGGTAAAGATCAAGACCAAATTACTTTGACAAATTATCTTCCTAACTCTAAAAATCAAACAAATAATCTTACTTTGACCAAGTATAAGAAATCTTAATTTGGATTTTCCTATTCCTTAAAATTAACTTAATTTCTTACAAAAATAAGTCAAAATATTGTTTCTATTTTTCAAAAAGTTTTTAAAAGTAAAGAAAAATGTTAAATTTTTTTATTTTAAAGAAAAAGAAAAGTTATGTTAGACCCTCCCCCACACCTATCTCATGCATTGTCCTCAATGTATGAATTAATGCATAGATGCATGAAAAAGAAGAAAGGGAAGGAAGAGGTTACCTTAAGGTGGTGGTTCCGGTGGTGGTCTGATTGGTCCACGAAACGCGGCCCAATCAACTTTTCTTGGGTCTCGAAGGAACCCACCAGAAGTATCTTTAATATAACCCATTAAAAAGATGTATCCATAACGGATCTTTATTAAATATTTAACCCCATCTAATTTCCATATTCCATAACTAATTTCGGAGTCAAATTTGTCAACCACCTCGTCCAGAATGGAGTATGAAATGATAGAACAGTTGACTTGGACTCAGGAAGGACAGGAACTAATACCGACTCAGGAAGATGACTTAAGTCAAGTAAAGGTTCAGGAGTCGAAATAGGTTCAGAACTTGGGTCCAAGTCAAGAAGTTGAAACTCTAGTCCACATATATTTTCTAACAATGGACTGTGACTTAATGTGGGTGATTCCAGTTCAGGAATGATAGGTGGAGGAATCAAAACTGACTCTAAAATATTACTCAAGTTTGGTAACACAACAGGAGTCAATATTGATTCAGAAAGTTGAACTGGATCACAAATATGAGAATCTAGGTCACATATCTCATTGACTTTAATATCAAAAAATGAGAACTTGCCAATTTGTCAATAGGATCTTCAAGAGTGTATAATTGGTCAAGTTCAATATGATCCTCAGAGATGGGTGATTCAATTTCATTATGGATTGGTACAGGATCCAATGTTGACTCGGGAAAAAGATCGAAATCAGGTGAAGATACCGGAGTCATAATCGAATCAGGAAGAAGAATTGAATCACTAAGTTGGGGTTCAAGATCATGTTCATTCTCAAGTTCTATTTCATGAAAGGAATAACTTGCCAAACTGTCAATATCTTTTTCAAAATTTGGAGTTTGGGCAAGTTCAAATGGTTGTTTTGAAATAGAATCTTGATTTCCAAAACAACATGACTCTTCGGCTCTAACAGAATTGTAAGTGACATCAGGACGGTGGGAACGTAGAGATTCGACCATCATATCTATGTCACGATTTCTAGCATTTTGAGCATGAGTCATGGCTTCTAGCATCTTTTCATAGTTGATGGTTCATTGTCTTGTTGAAAAGATGAAGAGTTGTTTTGGAAGTGGTAATGAAATTGTGAGTCCATCAGATTTTGTGATTGTTGTTTGGACTCACGCATACTCCGTTCCAAAATTGATGGTTTTCTATTTTGGACTGGTGGAACTGAGTATGACTCTTGAAAATATTGTGGACTAGGTGGAGAAGGAGGACAAGGTGGTTGAAAATTATGCTCGGGGGAGGTGAATCCCCACTGACTCGGTGAAGAGTTGAAATCATTATGGAAATTATAGTTATTAGATTGGGGGTATGGGTTATATTGATTCGGATAAGACCAATCCGGCACACTAGGTTGGTTAAAGTCATGATATGCCGGGTTGGTAATATCCGAAAAAGAATTTGATGTGTAATATGGATTATTATTATAGTTGGAAAAAATTATTATTATAAGCCATATCACACAATGAAATACAAACAAAAAGAAAGAAAAGCAAACAAATAAACAAACAAGAAATAAAGAATTCTAACCTAAGTTAGGGTAGACCTAGACCTAGACGACTCCTAACTGGTTAGACTGTCCACGGGAGGTTTAATGTAGACTTTGACCACAAGCTAATCAGCCAGGTCAGGGCAAGGTTGGTGGGAGGTTTTTCGTCAAAAGACGTTCCTTAATTAAATAACCACCAACCTTCGGGCTTTCGGCCCTTAATCCCTTTCCTAGACACTGATTTGGCAAGAGTCAAGTTCCAACACCTTTCCCCCTTAGGATAATCTCCTAATTGAGTCCGAGATGTCCCTAGGGCCAACGTCTACTCAATTTTAGTTAGGCTTGGGTTAGTGAGTGCTTGAAATGTGATTTTTGGGCTAAGGAAGGGTGATTAAATCCCCACCTTATCTTGTTAATGGGTTAGTGCCCTTAAGATCAATTTGTGCAAGTGTACAAGATATGTAAGATTCACTCAAAGCGATATAAATCAACCAAGAAGTGAGTCCTATGCTAAATGCAATGCATACGTACCTTGCTCCAGCACTCTTCAACAGTAAAAGTAAATGAATTGAAAAGACACATGCCTAAAATGCAAACGTCTAATCAATTTTTAACTTTTGCAACAAACTTTTTACTGTTGATTATTAGCAGATTTTGTGATGGCATATAAGAAATAAATAATTGCAGCAAACTATAATTTGCAAAGCTAGCAGCCCTGCAAAAACCTGTTAGTAGTCAGCTCTTTATTGCCGCGGATCCGCGGCTTTTGCCGTGAAAACGCGACAATTCAGAGGGCAATGGGTCTCTGCTTTCTAGAGCAGAGGCCCCAATACCACTTGTATGTCACTGCAATATTATTTTCCTGCTTTGCTTGCCCTGTAACCTGCAACAGAGAAGAAAATTCGTTTAGTTCTAAAAAATTTGCAATAAAATTCAGATTTCAATAAAAACCGTTTTACCCTCCCCGGCAACGGCGCCAAAATTTGATTGAGGCTAAACCTGCACAAAAAATACGAGATTATAAAACTTAAGAAAGAAAATGTGCAAGTGCTCAATTCTTCCGCTATAGCAAGTGGCTGTGCGGGTCGTGATCCACAAGGAGGGTTTGCAATGGAAGCTTTACAGTTCTTTATTGAAATCGTTAAGAAAATAAGCGAAAGTTCTTCTCTGTTTAAAGTTATAAAAATGGAAAAGAAAGTATAGTTAAAGTTAGTAGAAAATGGAGGATGAAGAAGTAGGAAAACTCAGAAAACAAAAGAAAGCGAGTATGTATAATGAAGTGGAAAAGAAAGAGTTGGAGGAGATGGTTGGTGATCTATACTAAAGAAGTAAAAGAAAAGAAAGAAAGAAAAGTGTAGAAATACTACCTAGGTTGAGTGATGACTTACCTGGAAACCGTTGCATGTTCTACCTTTGCTTCGGAGGCGTTCAACGCATAGATCATAAGCTCGAGCTCAGTCCCGTGCACATTATATCGTCAAGCCTAGCAAGAACGAAGTGATGCGGATCTTGGAAGAGGAGAACGTCTTCATGAACTATCGCTGGCTCTCACGTAGCTTAGTTATACTTGCTTTGGAATTCACTTGTACACTCAACAACAACAACCAAGGTAAAGTAGAAGAGGAAGACTAAACAAAAGAAAATACAAACATAAAAAGAACTTTTACCTTTATTAATTGCAGAGACAATGGAAGAAAGGAGGAGGGTACATCGTCGGTGTCACTCTCAACTTCAGCCTCTCTCTCTCTTACTTACATGAATCTTCTTCTACCCTAAGTTACATACAAATTACATAAGAAGAAAGAAAAACCTAAACTACAAAGAATTAAAACTAGGCTAAATCCTAATCTGCATTGGCCTTTTATAGGCATAACCCCAACAACCAAGATCCCGGGGAGCAAACGCTCCCCCTAACTCCCCAAAAAGCCCGGAAACGCGGCTAGGGCCGCGTTTCCGCGGCCAGGGTGTGGCCAGATGGCCACACCCTGTTGGTGGGTCATCCTGGGCATTTCTTCTGCCTTTATCCTTTGTTGGTTTCTTCGTTGAGTCCCGGATTCTGACGAAAAGGCCTTGGATTCTTGGCTTTAACCGATCGATTTTGAGAGGATTCTTCTCAACGGGTTTCAACCTCTTGATTTTGCCCTGATTTTATGTGTGCGAATTAACTCTGATTTAATTCAGAATTCTGGTGGGCTTTTGGGCTCATTTCTCTTCATCTCCTTAAAGATTGGGCCTGCAAATAAATCAAATAAATAATTAGGATAATGCAGGCTTTTATTCTAAAATAAGTATGGAAATGTGACATTAAATATGCAACATTAGTGACCAATCACATATAGTGATCCATACTTCACCCCAACCTCTTTCAATTCAGATATTACCAACCCGACATTATAAAACTTTAACCAACCAAGTATGCCTCTTATTCGAATCAATATATGCCCCAATCCCAGTATTATGAACAAGAATAGGATAATCATTCCCACTCTTCTCTGAGTCAGTGAGGATACAAATCTCTCGAGTCTTACTATCAACAACCATACCAACAAGTTGTTTCATATACTCCATACCAAGACCAACTTATAAAAAATTTATTTAGAAAAGAGTTTAGAAGCCTTTCTTGAGTCAACACGATAAGTGCAAATTCAATTGAACTCAATGCTCCCAAACAATTCCAAAATCCAAGATCTTTACTCTAATTTTCAAGTCCAACCATAGCAAGAAGAGTCTATTGATTTAGAAAAGAGTACGAATCCTGGTTCAGTCCAGAAATAATGTCACCCAATCTCTCGATAGGCTAGAAGCAAAAGTGAGTAATTTGGTCAACACAATTAATGATAGGAATGAGGAAACTTTACCTAGCACATTTTCAATAATTCCTGATTCTCCTAGCCATATCATGGTATCTTGGAGGTTTTAACCAATATTCAATTTCACTACAAAACTTTGAACTTGACTAATGTCAACCCATTGACAAATTGGTAAGTTTTCATTTCAATGAGATTGAACTTGAAGATGAATGTGACACCAATTCTCAATATTGTGATTCAGTTTCACTTTTTAAATCTATGCTGACTCCGGTATCTTTACCGGTTTGTACCTCATTCCGAAGCCAACACTGATTCCTATCCCTATAGAGTTTGAATATGAACCACCTATTTTGGATAGTCACATTCTATTGTTGGGAAATGAATGTGAACTTAAATTCTATGATTTGGACCAAACTCATGACCAACTCTGACTCTCGAAGCTACACTTGATTTGAGTTTTATTCCCGAGTCAGTATCGGTTCCTATTCCTTTCATTTTTGAGCCCAAATCATTCATTTTACAAAATCACATTCCATTGTTGGACCAAAGTTTAGATCAATATGACTCCGTGATGATGTCCCAAGATTAGTCATATAACTGAAAAAAATTTCATGCTAGGATCTTCCATGATCCTATTCATATTGGTAGTATAAAAATTCTAATAGGAAAGAGGTCATGAAAGGTAGATTTCATGAAAATCTACAGTAGCTAGATTGGGCAGAAACGCTTGGCCCAATGAGACCACCACCGAAACCACCACCTTGAGATGAAAATTTTTCTTTCTTTTCTATTTTTTCATGTATTACTGCATTTCATTCATACATTGAGGACAGTGCATGAGTTAGGTGTGGGAGAGGGTTTACTAACATACTAATTTCACTAATTTAAAAAAAATTCTTTCTTAAAAACTTTTTGAAAATAAAAATAATACTTTGACTCATTTTTATAAGAAATTAAGTTAATTTTAAGGAATAAGAGGATCATAATTAGGATTTCTTATACTTGGTCAAAATGAAATTATTTGTTTGATTTTGAGGTTAAGAAGAAAAATTGAAAAAGTAATTTAATCTTGATTTTTACCTTAATTAAATATGCATGTTTTATACACTTACACACTTAGGGTTAAAAAAAATTCTTATGCCTTATAAAAAAATATTATTATATAAAAAATCTTCTGATTAAGCTGGGTATTTGTGCCTCATAAAGCATAAGTATTCATGCCTAAAAGTGGTTCGTATAAATAAAAATCCTTAGTTTTGTGGCCTTATTTGCTCGAGTCCTAAATCCTTAGGATGTTTTCTCACCCCGGTGCCCTATAACCGTTCGGTTTGGGAGTCAGCGACTAACGCTCGTTACATAGGCAAATTAGAAAGTCTAATGGAGCTAAGGGATATTACCACCATAAATGTTAAAAGAAAAGGGCATAAAAGTTAGAGTTAAAGAATCCGAGTCAAATTTTCGTGGTCACAAAGTGCATATAACTTAAGGTAAAATAATAGACTTGATGAGAAATACAATTTTAATCCTTACCTTGATTGAAACAAGTTTTTAAATAGAGACTAAGTTTAGGAAAGACTAAGTTTAGATAATCCTATGACTTATAGATTACTTGAATTTTCACATTAATACTTCAAATATTTTTTCCCTTCAAAATGTATTTTTCGAAAATACTAATATTTTATTTCTTTTTCTTTATAGATTTTGTGGGTGGAATCCACTGAAAACCCTCATGAGACAAAACTCGTCCTCTAGGGGTAACCTAGAGGTTTAATGGCTTGTTACATGAGCTAAGTGCAACCGTGATTCCTACGAAAGCGAGTTAGGATAGTTTAGCTCAACTTTTTGTTTTGCTTGAGAAAGAGCAAAAGATAAGTATGTGGTGTTTTTGAACACATATATTGTATAAATATTATTACATTCCTACATATATTTTGTAATAAATCTTACAAATAACTTATCTTAACTTCTTATTCATGCAGGATATGATAGAGAGAAGATAAGCATGAATTCTATCCAAATAAATCCAAAAGTTTAAATCAACCGGGGATCGACTCAAATTCAGAGGATCTAAAGGCTATCTTGTCTGACGATTGGATCTACTAGATAAGATAATACTATAAAAATTCAAAGAAAAAATGAAATTTGTGAAAACCCTATCATTTTCGCTGAGGATAAAAGAAGATATCGTCAAATACGGAGTAGAGGTTCAAAATCCAAAAAGATAAAGGATAAAGGACAAATAGACGGACCAACGCCCCTTGATCCTGGCCCAACGGCCAGGATATTGTCGCAGAAACGTGGCAAAAGCCGCGTTTTCGTGGCCTAGTGGTTGAACCAGGGGGAGCGCCCTCCCCTATCTTCGTAGGCATCCAATATGCATTTTTCTTTCCTATAAATACCTGTAACCTCGAAGGCAGAAGGGCACCACTTCAGAGAAAGCTTTACTTTAGGTTTTTCTTTTTTTCTTCAATGTAATTTTTATTTTATTATTTTTCTTTTTAGCTTAGGTTAGAAAGAGTTACATGATTAAAAGAGAGGAACAGTTATTTTAAAGTGACACTATTGTAATTCTTTTTCAAGAAACTTATATTGAGGTGATAATCAATGGAGGTTTCTCACTTTTTCTTCATTATGCTCGATCTCGTCGAAGTCTTACTTTCCCATATTCTTTTCTACTATTTCGCTTTAATTCATGCTAAGGTAAATTTTCATTCAAACAATAGAGATAAGTACTCTTCTTTTATTTCTTTTTATTTTTGATTTTTGCACCAACACTTTTCTTTATTTGTTTCCTTGTCTTTTGTAACTAAAACAACAACAACATTTTCATCTCTTCTTCTACCATCTCTTTCTTAAATTAGCTTAACTATTTTTATTTTCTTTCTATAAAACTGAAAAGAGAACTATTAACTTGTTTTGTGTAAATTAAAAGAAAGAAACTTACACAACGCTTCCATCGCTGTCCCTCCCTGTGGGTCACGACCTGTTAGTTTTAGGCTACATGGTAGCATCGAGGACCTACACTGTTCCTAAAAGTTGGTATTTTTTTGTGCAGGTTTGCATCGATCAATGATTACAAGATATGAAAGAAATATTCATATAACAATACTACAAGACTATGCAAGCGACATTAATTCATGTAACAGGAGCATTGATTCATGTAATAGGAATACAAGAATGATCCAAATATGTATACAGATGAATCTATATAATAGTGAGATACAAATGAAATAATAATATCTAATGTAATGCAGGATCCATGTAACAAGTGTACAAGTACATGCAATAACAGTGTTCAGTATAACAAATATCTACATGCAAAAAAAGTATCCCGTGTCATAGAGTATCCGTGTAATGTTAATACAAATGCATGTGAGAACAATGATCATGTAATAGTGACACAGTATATGAAATAATAGTGTCCAGGAATATGATGTAACAACGTCCAATGTATCAGTGGTTAGTCTGGAAAGGTAACACTGTCAGGATGATAGTTATAATGGGGATATATATCTATATATCTACGATATATCAGTATTTGTTATACAACTTTTAATTATTACTGTAATCAATATCATAAAAGAATTATATATAATTATTTACTTTAAATCATTACAAAAATTATCAATTTATTAATAATTTATTTATGTTTTATATTAAATTATGAATATTAATCATGAATCACAATAAATATCATTTTATTAAAAAGCTTTAACAAGCACACATCCATATATTAATTAATGTGTTGTGTCATTTACATGATTTATTAAACAATAAATATAGTTTAATCAATTAATCTTTATTTATTAAATTAAGGTATAACTTATAAAATAAAAACACTCACAGAGCTAATACAGAGATGTAGCTCATCTTTTTACGACCGCAACGGCTTGAGAGTCAGCCAAATCGGCCTCTAGACGCTCAAGATATCGCACGAACATAAAAATAAATAAAAATAGGTTAAATATGTAATAATAAAGCCTAAATTGCAAACACTCCAATTTACTAAAGGGTTTTATGAAAATTACCTTTATAGTGGCTTGAGTTTGGGTTGCTAATGGGTTGGGTTTAGATTCAAAACCCAAACCCATTAATTTAAGTGAATATGGATTATTGGGTTTTTCAGGTTTATGAGTTTGGACCCATTAAGAGGGAGAAAGAGATAGAGAGATAGAGAGAAAGAAAGAGGAAGAGGGGAGTAGAGGCAATGGTGGCCTGCCATGGCCACCGGTGGCGGAATGGGCCACCGGCGACGACGAGGAGAGGGGAAAACAAAAGAGGGGGGAGAGAGAGGAAGTTAGGTGTGAAAAGGAGGAAGGGAAGAAAGAGAGAGAAAAAATAAAAGGGAAAGAGAGGATCGGGTATCAGGTGGCGACTACTGGCCACGGCAATAGTGTGACTGTCGTCTTAGCCGCCAATGATAGTGGGAAGAGGGAATAAAGGAGGAGGGGGAGAGAGAGTGGGGAGAGGTTGATAGAGAGAGATTGGGGTGGATAAGTAATAGAAAGAGAATAATGGAGAGAACGAGGAGAAGGGGAAATAAAGGAGAGATAGGGGATGGCCTGGCTAGCAGTATGGCGACAGTCTGGCCATCAGCGATGGCTTAGACCCAGGAGAGAGAAAGGATGAGAGGGAAAGAGAGAGAGATGCAAGAGAGATGTAGAGAGACTGTGAGAGAAAGAGAGTTGAGAGTGAGAGAAAGAAAAATAGGAAGAAGGAGAGGCGGTGAGATAATAGGGCGATGGTTTACAGGGGAAGGAAAGGAGATGATCGGTGGAGAAGAAAAGAATAATAAAAATGATTATTTAATATTATTTTATTCGGTAAAATTTGACTAGTTTCGAACAAGTCACAAAAATTACATAAAATAGAAAATATTACGTTGAGAAGTAATATGAAATTAGATTTAAGAAACTTCAGTTTGGTTTACAAATTGGAAATCCTTGAATCAATCAGTGATACCGGTTGACACAGAATTGGCCAAATTTTGACTAATTTTAGAAAAACCTCCAAAAATACACTAAAGTAAAAAATATAATCTTGAAGAACAATTTGAAAACATATTCTTAAAATTCAACTCCGTTTGTGAAGTAAAAATCATATAGTCATCTATCGGCATCGGTCGAAAACAAATTCGGAGATCTTCCAAAATAATTCAGAAAAATTTCAGAAAATTCTGAAAAATTTAAGTATTAGAAAATGATATCTGAAACTGAAACCAGTTCGATCTAACTACTAGGAAGGTCAAATCAAATATATAAGCCTCATCGAGTACTAATACTAAAATACATACATCTAGCACCAAGGGATTACTCTTCTTCCCACCTTTAAAAAAATTTCGTTCTCGAAATTTAAATTCAGATGGGAGAACAATATTTTCAACTCCTAAAACCTGAATGTTATTGCCTACGATGCTTCCACTATGCCACTCTGATATTTATAACGAACTCGGGTTGAAAACTAGCGTCGTAAGTCAAAGATAGGGTATTGGAATCAAAAAGATGAAGAGAAAGCGAGAAGGAAATCAGAATATTTTGTTTGACAACTGAAATTAGGGAATAGAAAGAGTCAAGGAATGAATTTTCAACAAAATAGTATTCGTGCACTCATAGCTGAAATCCCCATATCCAAATACAGATTAGTTCTAATCTGATAAGTGGTTGTATTGTTGGTAAGATCCCAAGCATTGACCTAGGTGGTTACCACATTTGATGTAAACCTAGGCTCTGATACCAATCTATAACGCCCTAATCCCGCAGATACGGGAACGTTACTGTGACGTGCATACGCAGGGCGAAAATACCCTCACGTACGTACTCTAAGCCTCAGTATAGGGAATAAACGCAATATACACAATAATTTCAGCATTAAATAAGTACAAAAATATCTACAAAATAGGTCAATATCATGATAAACATGAGAATAGGAATAAATAAGGAAATAAAGACAAGATAATAAAAATACCTATGAATAATAAAGCGTCTACTCTCTTACTAAAATCTTGTGGAGTATCAGGTAATACGAAGTCTCAGATATCTAATCTGAGCATGCAAACTTAGCGTCGGCAGAAAACGACCTAGTGAGTGATAAAATGAAGGAAGCAGTAATATATACAATAGTAGTACCATCACGATAATATATATATTTATAATACATGTTTAAATACCAATAATACAATATAATTATACTAGAAAGAGGGAGAGGCGGTGAGAAAATAAAGCGGTGGCTTACAGGGGAAGGAAAGAAGATGACTGGTAGAGAAGAAAAGAATAATAAAAATGGATTATTTAATATTATTTTATTCGGTAAAATTTTACAGGTTCCAAAAAAGTCCCAAAAATTCACAAAATAGGAAATATTACACTGAGAAGTAATGTGAAATCAGAGTAGGAAAATAAATCTGATTTACAAATTAAAAATTCTCAAATCATTCGGTGATACCGGTCGACACTGAATTGGCTAAATTTTGACTAATTTTAGAAAAATCTCCAAAAATACTCTAAAGTAGAAAATATAATTTTGTAGAACAAATTGAAAACATATTCTTGAAATTCAACTCCATTTGTGAGCTAAAAATCATATAGTCAATTATCGGCATCGGTCTATAGCAAATTCGGAGATCTTTCAAAATAATGCAAAAAAATTTCAGAAAATCCTGAAAAATCTAAAATATCAAAAAATAATATCTAAAATTGAAATCAGTGCAATCTAACTATCAGGAAGGTCAAATCAAATACATACTCCGTATTGAGTACTAATACTGAAATACGTACATCTAGAACTGGGGGTAACCATTGGCGTGAGATTGGTTCCTTAGGAAACCCAACAGAAGCTATAAAGGGGACGATGTATTCCAAGCTGTACCTCGTTGGAAGAGGCTAGGATGAAGAATGGAGAACTTCTGAATACTGCTCCATCAAGGGAGCATATAAAATAAAGGAGGCCTTTTGGTGAGAATATATGAGAGTTTGGATAAATGATTTATGCTGATAGTTGATGATTGGTGAAGGGCAAAAGGTCCTCCTAGGTGAAGGGAGAGACAATCCTGTAACTTTTGGGTTAATGGCTGGACAGTAGCCACTAGCCATCCACCCCTGCGACAGCCCCACCTCCAGTGTGGGGGGTGAAGCAATAAAAATATGTGATTACAGGGGTTGGACGGTAGCCAAATGCCATTCGCAATGTGACAGCCCCGACATGCGTGTTGGTGAAGCGATTAAATTTGTAACTGTAGTAAAGTATCGTCCGTCCTTTAATGCTCAGATTTTTCCACACGGGATTTGACCTGGGAGAATTAAACCCATCCATTATTGTGTCCTCACACATGGTCGTATTGTCAGGGAATAGTGGGGGTGTCGACAGAGAGTACATGGTGTTGGAAGTATGCTAATCTAAAATTTTGTGAGTGAAAAGTCACTCTAGCACTGGAATAGGGTATGACTTTTATTCAATTCAAATAAAAGAACACCAATTGTAATGAACACCCTGTAACTTCTCGGAGAAAAATGTAGAACACAACAAATTTGCTTTTGTTATGAAACGATGGCTGTCAATTTTTACTATGCATCATTAATGATTTTACTATGCGCTGATGCAAGCGATGACGCAAGCATGCATCATGACAGCATAGTAGTGACTGTATAGTGCCACAAAGTTTTCCTATAAATAGGCCCTTCCTGATTCATTTCAATGTACACTTCAGAAATCAATAAGAATTCCTACTTCTACTCCGTCTCTAGAATTCTCTATTTTGGTGTTATATTTCTCGGAGTTTTACAACACGCTATCAGCACGATCAGTCTAGTTCTGTCCCCAGCCTCTACCTCCTTCAGCTCAGGAAAAAGTTCTAACACAAGCCTCTACCTCCGTTAGATTAAGGTAAAAGTCTTGTCACGAGCCTCTACTTTCATTGCTCAAGGAAAAGTCTCATCACAAGTCTCAAGCTCTACCTCTACTATCTCAAGGTAAAAATGGCAAGTTATTCTAATTATAATACTCGTATAACACCACTACTATAATGAAAGGAGGCTCTGCCACCTATTTATAGTAATGTGATATGATTACTAAAAACTAGATTATTATACTAATTATGTTCATATAACACCACTACTATATTTGAAAGGAGGCCCTGCCACCTATTTATAGTAAAGTGATGTGATTATGATATCTTTACTAACCTCTAATTTGATGCTTGCGTGGATTAAACCCCAAGCTACTAATATTATATATTTTATTATTCTGTTATTTATATCTGTATAAACACCCACTGAAAGGTTTACCGAGTAGCGTAGTGTGATAATGTTTATTTCAATATTTATTGTTTTATTAATTATATCTGTAAAACACCCACCAAGTAGAGTGGCGTGCCTATATTATAACTCATAAATATATGTAGTACAATGCATTTATTTTATCATTTTCTTAATTACAATATTTAATTGTATAAAATCCAAATTGCTTTTCTCCCTCCCCCAACGACTATAAACGGCTATAAAACGGCTAGTTTTCACTCTATAAATTGGTGAATTCCAAACCATATAACTGAAGGTACACCTAGAGGGGGGGTGAATAGGTGTACCGCTAATCTAATGAACTAAATGCGGAATTAAAACTTAATTGCTACAACACTTAATCCAACCAACGAGTGTAGCCGAATTCCCGGTGAAGGGCTCTGGACTAATTCCTCTTGATTCCTCTGAATAAGAGTTGAGGCGCTATATGAAGCTCTCGTAGTTAAACACAAGTGAGGCACACACAAACAAACCAAGCATGTAAAGGATATATGACAATATGAATGATGCAAGGCACAAAAGTAAAGAGAAAGAGTAAGAGTCAATGGATCAAACGCAAACAACAAGATGTGTTTTGAGGTTCGAGCACCCAGCTCTACGTCCCCGCCTTCACCGAGAAGGATTTCCAATCCACTAGTCCACACAGGACTCCCACACAGGGAACCTCCACCGAGGATTTTGGGCAAATACAACCGGGAGTACCGAACTCCTCTCTTAACCAATACAACCTCCACCGAGGCAACACAAACACCACCTCACACAAGAGGGGTAGGCCCTTAGCCAAACAACCACAATCCATCTCTTCACAAAGAGGGATACAAATCCAAACTCCACCTCTCACTAGAGGGAGCAAGCCACAACCTCAACCTCTACAAAAGAGGGAGCTAACGACCATTCCAAATCAACCTCTACCAAAGAGGGATACAACAAATAAAGGAGGGTACAACAAAGTGATCACAAAGACCACAAACTAATTTTTCCCACAAATAATGATCCTATAGAATAGGATAGGAGATATAGCTCAAGTGTGAAAAATCAAGGTGTTTGGAAATCAAATAACAAAGAAAAATACTTGGGAAAATACTTTGAATATGATAGAAATGAAGAACAACACAAATATCCCAAATTTCTATTTTTTTTATTTTTTCAACCCTTGAAAACAATATAAAGATATATCTTTTGAAGCTCTAAAACACTTTTGAAATCATGTATAAACACTTAAGAAAGTAGGAAATTTTTTCTTTTAAAAACCTTAGCCAAAACCCTAAACAAATGGGGTATATAAAGCCCCAATCAAAAACTAGCCGTTAAGCTGCGCCCGGTCGACCGCCAACGGTCAAATTTTTGACCGTTGGTCGACCGCCTGGTCGACCGTCCCAATCCAGAGAGCAAATGCTCTCTGGCCGGTCGACCGCTCGGTCGACCGCCCACGCCTTACGGTCGACCGGTCGGTCGACCACCCCCACCCGAGAGTGGGGTACTTGCAGTCGGTCGACCGATCGGTCGACCGGCCTAAGTGGCTGGCCAGCGTGCACGTTTTGTGTACATCGGTCGACCGGTCCGGTCGACCGATTTTGGATCCGGTCGACCGGCCCGGTCGACCGCCAGAGCCTGGCAGAAGGCATTCTGGAACAAAAAAACTGGGTTTGAAATATTTTAAAAATTCTCATAAAACTTCTAAAATTCCACAAAAATAGGTTTATCATAGAAAATTGAAATACAAACTTGTGTGAAAAATTCCAACACAAATTTCAAACTTTTTGAACCATTTTTGTGACTTATAAATTTTGCCGAAAAACAAAACCCGTATTTTCCAAAACTTGAATTTTTGATATGAAAATACGTTTTGTCCAAAACTCATCCAAATACAAAAACATGATACTAAAACAACTTGAAGCATGTTGCATATGGATATAAGTCCAATATACAAGGAAGATATATATCATTGTTTTTGACTTTAATTCCAAAAATATGTTTTGTTAAAAAAAAAACAAAACCTAAACACATGAATAGGCATATCAAAATAAGTTTGTCTAAGTAGTTGAAGCATGCATGTATATAGATCATATCTAATATACATTAAACCATTTAAACTTGTTTTGAATCTATCTATTCATGAAAACCAATATCGGTTAAACCAAAAACCGAAAATCAAAACATGAAAACTAGAAACACGTGGTGTGTTGTGAACTTGAGCATATCACACTATGTAGTCTTTACAAATGGATCTAAAACAAAAACTAAACTAGGTACCGATGTCTTCTTGACGAACTCTGTCTTCAAGTTGACTCGATCCGAATCGTGATCTACCGAGCTTGACTCCAACGAGTGCTATATATGATCTTTGACGCTCGGGCTCTTGAATCACCATGTGATAGCTCCAAAAACTCCTTTGTTGAAGCTAATTACCTACTAATATCTTGATTAGAGATCTGAAACTAAACACCACAAGATTATTAGTAAACATAACTACATGTGTTAATCATCATTAAAACTAGAGTGGAAGGCCTCTGGGCCAACAATCTCCCCCTTTTTGATGATGACAAAACTCATGGAGTTATATATGCATGGTTTAAAGTTAAACTTCAAAGAAACTCCCCCTTAACTCATGCATCACAATAAACAAATAAATATGCAATGAAAGCTCATAAACATGTATGCAAATACATGGAGATAAACATGCATAAACAAGCATGAAACACATCAAATTCTTTTTATTGCTATGCATGTACACAAATCCTTTTTCCAAAACATGCATATATACTGAAATATTTCTCCCCCTTTTTGTCAATCATCAACAAAGGGGTCCAAGTAAACGATAAAACATATTCTTCCAACCATGATACCAATTAAAAAATATATCAATATAAGTGAACCATGATATCAATTGAAAGATAATCAATATATGAGATATACATTCATGAAGAGGAAGACGCTAAGTTAACTTCCCTACATATATGCATTACATGAAGAAGGGATGACAAGCCCTAATTCACATAACGCATAATATGCAATGCATAAGAGAAGATGTGAAGCTCCCCTACACACGTGCATCCATAAAGAAGAGTTGTCAAGCTCCTCAATATAGGATACACTCAACATGAATCTATATGTAGAAGAGATGTTAAGCTCCCCTTGCATATAGGCAAAAATATAAATCAAAACATTTTTAACATTTCTTATTAAAACAAAATTTTGAATTTCTCAATAAAACAAATTTGAGATATCTTAGTAAATCAAATTTTAAGATACCAATATAAATTTTCATGAATATCAATTGAAAGAAATAGACCAAAAGATACCATTTGAAAGTAAACAAAATCTTGATACCAATTGTAAGTATTTTTCATTTTGAACATATGATACCAAATTAAAATCAATTTTCAACATAAAGCGTGGGAGTAGAAATCAAAGGTAAACCAAATACCAATTGAAAGATAAAATACGAATTTTCTCCCCCTTTATGAAATACCAAATAAAACGATGCATAAGCTTGTATAAGTACCAATTGAAACTAATCAATTGAAACATAATAGTCATTAAAAGCTTATCATAATCAAAAATTTGTGCTTAAAGATATAGGGATATAGTAAGCACAAATAAGACATATATATGTATGAAAAATTAGATACCAATCGAAATTGGTACTATTTGAAATGTAAGCATACATACATAAAAAATATATGAGTATACAAAAAAAATGTCAATATTGATACCAATTGAAAAAATCCAATGATACCAATTGAAACAATAATAAGATCAAATGTATAACTCATATTTACCTACCACCCATTTCATGCACATGTTTAAAATGATTTTCAATAATGAACATACAAGGCATGGTCGCCCAACCAACCGCCCTTGGAAGGTAGGGGTTTTCAAAAATAGGTTTGAAATTATTGTATGTTTAAAAAACTCTACCATAACGAAGAATACCGCAACTAGTTAAATGAAAAACTTGAAAACTAGTACGAAATCCTTCAAGTAAGGAATAAAACAAAAATATTTTTCATGAAACATGAAATTCACATGATAGCCAACACTCAAAGTCAATGAAGCATGAATATGACTCATGAAAAATAAAGCATGAGTAAACAAGAAAGGTGAGTGTACAAATAAAATGTGAAGATCATAATCATGAAAGGTAGGCAATAAACTCAATTGAAATTCCTTTAAACATGAAAATATGAAAATCTTCAAACTAAATTTTCATTAAAACAATTTATACTTCAAGGCATAGGTATGTTTTGACAAAACTAGAAGTATACATACATATCCCTAAACACAATTGAGTCCATAATAAAGATTTGCATGAAAGCAAATGACTCAAGGGGTATACATGTATATCTTAAGGTTTGGCAAAATAGACATATACATGAAGTGAAAACATATGATCATAAAATATGTCCAAGATGGGAATACAAGTTAAAATGCATGAATCATCAAAATAAGCTATACTAGTACATTTAACAAGCACAAATGAGCATGTAAGCACAAACATATAAAAGTCTATTTGTGGCTCACTAAATGTACAAGTATATATCCAAGTTTTAATGAAAACTAACATCCAATCATATATTCAAATCATAAAGCATCAAAACGAGACATAAATCAACATGATAAACATAAATACGATCATTATGTAAATCCACATGCTATTAGAACTTATGATATACATAATAGCTAAACAATGGTGAGAACACAACATATGGATCCATATAAACATGGGTGATCTCAAATGCTATACATGCATGTCAATGATCTAATAATCATGGCATTTGACATAATGAGCATTAAAACATGACATACTACAAATGAAAGTCATAATAAGCATGCAAACATAATGGGAGTAAGAGAATGTTACCAAACCAATAGGGCACATCTCCAAATCTCCAAAACATGGTGGTCCTCTCCACCAAACTCTCCTTGAAAGTGATGCATCCAAATAGTTCCCTTTAAGCACAGAACGCATCCACTTCAAGGCACCATCACTCTCACGTCAAGCGAGAGCCCACACTTACATCAAATACAATAGGGGTGGTCTTTGGTACCCATACTCTTTTAGGTCCATGGGGGTTAGTTCCTTTCCTAACCCAAACAATTTAGTTGCTAAATTTACATCATGAACTCTATCATAGCAAAATTTAGCAAGGTGGCCCTTACGTCCACAATGTGTACAAGTGTACACATGAGCATACATTGTGTGATGGTTGTGACCGTGAGGAGCATGTGTATGCCGTGGTTGGTGTTCATGCATAGATGGAACTTGTTTCTTTCGAAATATAGATTCCAGACGTGTATGGTTCTTGGCACAATGGCTCAAAGTGGAGCCCAAACAATCCATATTCTTCTTTATCAATTTTATATCATTTTCAATTAAAGAAGAAGAGGGGCATGCAATAGGTAAGCTAGGTGAAGCTACACTAGCATGGCAAACATGTGAAACTATATCATTTTTCAAAGAAGCATTATTCTTTAAAATAATTTTCAATTCCTTGGAAATAGAAGCAATTTTCATTTTAAAGAATCATTTTCTTTTAAAATAAAATCAACTTTTGAAGACAAGTTTTCATTTTTCTTCAACATTATTTCACAATCATTTTGGTTTTCAAAATTTTATTTTCATTAAGGGCAAGTTCAAGCTTAGATTTCAATGAATCCCTCTCATTAGAAATCTCCACTTTCTCTTGCAAAACCAAGTCAAGTTTAGAAGACAAATTTTCATTTTCTTTATTTAATGCAAAAGTCTTCTTTTTCAAAAGATTATATTTTCTAAAAGTTTTTCACAAACAATTGAGAGTTCTTCATTCAAGGCATTGGCATCAACATACTCATTAGAAGAACTAGCACAATCATCATTATCTAATTGAGATTCCGAATGTACCTCAAGGGAGTCATTCCCTTGGACCATGTAGCATGCATCGTCGGATTCTCGACTAGATTCATCCTCTGTTTGGATTGACAATTGAAGCTTGGAGGTGGTCAACGTGTTTCACACTACAAAGGCGGAATCACAGTTAGAAACTAAGCACAAATATTCTTTAGTAAGCGTGCTTCTAAGTGCCTCAAGGGCTTGTGCATTGGCCCCTATATGATTGCAATTACCAAGATAGCATTTCTTGGTAGCGGCAAGGAAAACATGCAGGCCTAGGGTTTTCAAATACATGGACATCATAAATTTTCACATGTCAATGTTGGAGACATCAAACATGGGAGGTGACAAGCAATCTATGAGTGTGTGTAAACAATATATATGTGAAAATGCAAATGATAGATTAGCAAAACCAAGATCACACTCCTAGGTGGTTAAACCAAATATCAGGAGCGTAGGCTCTGATACCAATTGAAGGTACACCTAGAGGGAGGTGAATAGGTGTACCGCTAATCTAATGAACTAAATGCGAAAATTAAAACTTAATTGCAACAACACTTAATGCAACCAACCAGTGTAACCGAATTCCCGGTGAAGGGCTCTGGACTAACTCCTCTTGATTCCTCTAAATAAGAGTTGAGGCGCTATATGAAGCTCTCGTGGTTAAGCACAAGTGAGGCACACACAAACAAACCAAGCATGTAAAGGATATATGACAATATGAATGATGCAAGGCACAAAAGTAAAAAGAGAGAGTAAGAGTCAATGGATCAAACGCAAACAACAAGATGTGTTTCGAGGTTCGAGCACCCAGCTCTACGTCCCCGCCTTCACCGAGAAGGATTTCCAATCCACTAACTTGTCCACACAGGACTCCCACACAGGGAACCTCCACCGAGGATTTTGGGCAAATACAACCGGGAGTACCGAACTCCTCTCTCAATCAATACAACCTCCACCGAGGCAACACAAACACCACCTCACACAAGAGGAGTAGGCCCTTAGCCAAACAACCACAATCCACCTCTTCACAAAGAGGGATACAAATCCAAACTCCACCTCTCACTAGAGGGAGTAAACTACAACCTCAACCTCTACAAAAGAGGGAGCTAACCACCACTCCAAATCAACCTCTACCAAAGAGAGATACAACAAATAAAGGAGGGTACAACAAAGTGATCACAAAGACCACAAACTAATTTTTCCCACAAATAATGATCCTATAGAATAGGATAGGAGATATAGATCAAGTGTGGAAAATCAAGGTGTTTGGAAATTAAATAACAAAAAAAATACTTGGGAAAATACTTTGAATATGATAGAAATGAAGAACAAAACAAATATCTCAAATTTCTATTTTTCTTTGATTTTTTTAACCCTTGAAAACAATATAAAGATAGATCTTTTGAAGCTCTAAAACACTTTTGAAATCTTGTACAAACACTTAAGAAAGTAGGAAATTTTTTCTTTTAAAAACCTTACCCAAAACCCTAAACAAATGGGGTATATAAAGCCCCAATCAAAAACTAGCCTTTGGGCTGAAATGTCAGCCTTGGCGGTTGGCGGTCGACCACCCGGTCGACCGCCAACGGTCAAATTTTTGACCGTTGGAGGCTAGCGGTCAACCGCCCGGTCGACCGTCCCAATCCAGAGAGCAAATGCTCTCTGGCCGGTCGACCGCCCACGCCTTACGGTCAATCGGTCAGTCGACCGCCCCCACCCGAGAGTGGGGTACTTGCAGTCGGTCGACCGCTCGGTCGACCGGCCCAAGTGGCTGGCCAGCGTGCACGTTTTGTGCACGTCGATCGACTGGTCCGATCGACCAATTCTGGATCCAGTCGACCGGCCCGGTCGACCGCCAGAGCCTGGCAGAAGGCATTCTGGGACAGAAAAACTGGGTTTGAAATATTCTAAAAATTCCCATAAACTTCTAAAATTCCACAAAAATAGGTTTATCATAGTACATTGAAATACAAACTTGTGTGAAAAATTCCAACACAAATTTCAAACTTTTTTGAACCATTTTTGTGACTTATAAATTTTGCCGAAAAACAAAACCCGTATTTTCCAAAACTTGGATTTTTGATATGAAAATACGTTTTGTCCAAAACTCATCCAAACACAAAAACATGATACTAAAAAAACTTGAAGCATGTTGCATATGGATATAAGTCCAATATATAAGGAGATATATATATCATTGTTTTTGACTTTAATTCCAAAAATAAGTTTTGTTAAAAAAACAAAACCTAAACACATGAATAGGCATATCAAAATAAGTTTGTCTAAGTAGTTGAAGCATGCATGTATATAGATCATATCTAATATACATTAAACCATTTAAACTTGTTTTGAATCTATCTATTCATGAAAATCAATATCGATTAAACCAAAAACCGAAAACGAAAACATGAAAACTAGAAACACGTGGTGTGTTGTGAACTTGAGCATATCACACTATGTAGTCTTTACAAATGGATCTAAAACAAAAACTAAACTAGGTACCGATGTCTTCTTGACGAACTCCGTCTTCAAGTCGACTCGATCCAAATCGTGATCCACTGAGCTTGACTCCAACGAGTGCTATATATGATCTTTGACGCTCGGGCTCTTGAATCACCATGTGATAGCTCCAAAAACTCCTTTGTTGAAGCTAATCACCTACTAATATCTTGATTAGAGATCTAAAACTAAACACCACAAGATTATTAGTAAACATAACTATATGAGTTAATCATCATCAAAACTAGAGTGGAAGGCCTCTGGGCCAACAATAACTCACTTCTCAATCTCTCTTTATTCTCAAAATTTTTCATCATCTCCAGAAGCTTTGTGTTAGAGATTTTTGCAAGATGCTTAGCCTATTTTTGAAGTTTTTTATTGCCGTCATCATCATCAATACTTCTATCATTTTTCTTGTTGATATGAATCCAAGTGAATTTTATCGGGACCTTTTAATTTTAATGTTCACCTTCCCTCTTTTGCTTGTAGCTATTATGATTGATATGTAAGTTTTACTATTTTATTGTGAAATAAAATGTTGTGATCCTAATTATTTTTATATTTTGTTATAGTTATCACCATGTCAAATTTTGTAAAGCTTGAGTTCATTCCACTTGATATCACGGGAAGGAATTATATGTCTTGGGTTATTGACATAGAAATACATCTCGAGTCAATGAGTCTCACTAAAATCATTAAAGAAATAAACTCTACATCATCGCAAGATAAGGCAAAGGCGACGATCTTTATCCGCAGACATCTTGATGAAAGTTTACATGTGAATATCTCATAGTAAGGGACCCAAGTGTCTTATGGAAAAATCTCAAAGAAAGATCTGAACATCAAAAGGAAGTTGTGCTCCCTGCCACCCGTGATGAATGGAATGCTTTGCGCTTCCAAGACTTTAAGAAAGTTAGCGATTATAACTCTGCAATGTTCAGAATAGTATCCCAATTAAAATTTTGTGGGGTGGATATCACAGATGAAGAAATGCTAGAGAAAACTTACTCCACATTTCATGCATCTAATATAACACTGCAACAATAATATAGGTTGCGTGGTTTTAAAAAATGTTCTGAACTAATTTCATCTCTTCTTATGGCAGAGAAGAATAATAAACTTTTGATCAAAAATTATCAGTCTCATCCTACTGGTTCAGCAGCATTTCTAGAAGCAAATGCTGTATTTTCTAAAAATTATAGACGAGGATATAATCGTGGCCGTGGCCATGGCCGTGGCCGTGGACGTGATCGAAGTGGTTTTTATAACCCTTTACAAAATAACGCGATCCACAAGAGGCATCATGTAGAAAGACATGATAAAGGAAAAGATGTCCGTGAAAGTTTTCTTCAAAATCCTGAAGATTCCTGTTATAAATATGGCTCCAAAGGGCACTGGGCTCGAGTGTGCCAAACGCCGTAGCACCTTTGTAAGCTTTACAAGGCATCCTTAAAAGGAAAAGAGAAGGAAGTGAATTTCACTGAACATGATGATCTTATGGATGATTCAACTCATCTTGATGTTTCAGATTTTACTGATGATTTTGCTGATCTTTCAACCCATCAAAATTCAATAGATCTGGTGATAATTAGATATATGATTGTATTAATATGTTTTGTTATTTGTAATTGTCAAATTTATATTTGAATGAAATATTTCACTTATAATATGTTTAAAATTTTATTCTCACTAAATTATTTATTTTGCATGAAGGTTGATATGGATTATTCTAATGATGAAGTCAAGACCAAAACTGAAGATATTTGCATACTGGATAGTGGTAAACACATACTATTCTCGAACATAAAAAGTACTTCTCTGATTTAAAACCTACAAAGGCAATTATCAATACAATATCAGGTCCTGTAGATTTGATTGAAGGGACTGATAAAGCCAGCTTTATATTACCAAATGGAACAAAGTTTTTCATAAAAGATGCTTTTTTTCACCAAAATCTAAAAGAAATTTATTGAGTTTAATGATATATCTTCATGGATATGATACTCAGTCTGCAACTGAAAAAATATAAAGTATATGTATCTTACTACTTATGTATCAAGAAAGAAGTGCATATTAGAAAAACTACCAAAGCTTTCCTCAGGATTGTATTACACATATATAAATGTGATAGAGTCACATATGGTAGTTAAAGAAGATACCGAGACATTAACTCTGTGGCATGATCGTTTAGGTCATCCTGGTTCAATGATGATGCGAAAAATTATTGAGAAATCACATGGACATACATTAAAGGGCCAGAAGATCCTTCAAGCTAGTAAAATTCCATGTGAAACTTGTTCTCTAGGAAAATTAATCATGAGACCATCACCAGCTAAAATAAAAATAGAATCACCTACATTTCTTGAACGTATCCAAGGTGACATCTGTGGCCTATATACCCATTGTGTGGACCATTTAGATATTTTATGGTATTGATAGATGCCTCTAGTAGATGGTCACACGTTTGTTTATTATCAACTCACAATGTGGCATTTGCAAGATTTTTTACTCAGATAATTAGATTACGAGCACAATTTTCTAATTATACAATTAAGAAAGTTAGAATTAATAATGCTGATGAGTTTACGTCTCAGGCTTTTAATGATTATTGTATGTCAATTGGAATAGTTGTTGAACATCCTGTTGCCCATCTACATACACAAAATGGTTTGGCTGAGTCACTGATTAAGTGCCTCCAGCTTATTGCTAGACCATTAATAATGAGAACAAAACTTCCTATTTTTATATGGGGTCATGTAATTTTACATGTTGTAGCATTAATTCGCATCAGACCAAGTGCATATCATGAATACTCTCCTCTACAATTAGCATTTGGTTAAGAACCAAATATTTTCCATCTTAAAATTTTTGGTTGTGCGGTATATGTACCGATTGCTCCACCACAACGTACAAAGATGGGTCCTCAAAGAAGACTGAGAATATATGTCGGCTATGAATCTCCTTCTATTATAAGATATCTTGAGCCTAAAACCGATGATGTTTTTACGGCTCGGTTTGCCGATTGCCAATTCAATGAGGCAATTTTCCCAGCATTAGGGGGATAAAAGAAACAGTTAGAGAAGGAGATTACATGGAGTGAACCATCCTTATTGCATCTTGATCATCTCACAAAATAATGTGAGACAGAAGTGCAAAAGTTTATGCAT
The DNA here is from genome assembly GCA_038442645.1 of Agave tequilana. NCBI lineage: Eukaryota > Viridiplantae > Streptophyta > Magnoliopsida > Asparagales > Asparagaceae > Agave > Agave tequilana. The sequence goes on from JAVJIF010002657.1 coordinate 359,492, forward strand.
TTACAAAAAATAGCCAATCAATTGCCAGATGCGTTCACTGATACGAAAAGAGTGACTAAATCATATATACCAGCTGTAAATGCTCCTGCTCGGATTGAAATCCCAAAAGGACAATCCGAGAATGAAGTCACTAATGAGTCTATGACACGCCTGAAGCGTGGTAGACCAATCGGTTCCAAAGATAAAAATTCTCGAAAAAGAAAAGAGCAGATAAGCATGATGACCCCAATATGCAAGACTGTGTTCCAGAAGAAACACAAAATAAGACAAATCAAGAGATGAGAAATCCTGAAGATATAGAAAATCATGAGATCTCTATTGATTATGTCAATACAGGAGGATTATGGAATCGAAATGAGATGAAAAATATGGATGAAATATTTTCTTATTCTGTAGCATGTGATATTGTTAACGGAAGTAAGGATCCTGAACTAAGATCTGTCACTGAATGTCAAAATAGGCATAATTGAACAAAATGGAAAGACGCTATACAGGCTGAATTGAATTCGCTTAATAAGCGTAAAGTATTTGGACCTATTATCCTCACGCTTGAAGCCGTGAGGCCAGTAGGATACAAATGGGTTTTGCGCGAAAACGCAACGAGAAAAATGAGATTGTGAGGTACAAAGCTCGACTTGTTGCTCAAGATTTTTCGCAAAGACCTGGAATTAATTATGAAGAAACATATTCTCCAGTAATGGATGCAATTACGTTTAGATATTAATCAGCCTAGCAGTTTCTAAAAATTTAGAAATGCGTCTTATGGATGTTGTTACGGCTTATTTATATGGGTCGCTTGATAGCGATATTTATATGAAAATCCCTGAAGGATTTAAAATGCCTGAAGCATTAAGTTCAAAACCCAAAGAATTATATTCGATCAAATTACAAAGATCGTCATATGGGTTAAAACAATCAGGACGCATGTGGTATAATCGCTTAAGCGATTATTTGTTAAAAGAAGGATATGTGAATAATCCTATATGCCCATGTATTTTTATAAAGAAAACAATATCCGGATTCATTATCATTGTTGTATATGTTGATGATTTAAATATCATTGGGACTCATAAAGAAGTCCTAGAAGCAATGATGTATTTAAAGAATGAATTTGAAATGAAAGACCTTGAGAAAATCAAATATTATTTTGGTTTACAGATTGACCACTTTCAAAGTGGAATTCTTTTGCATCAATCAAATTATACTGAAAAGGTCTTGAAATGTTTTAATATGGATAAAGTAAATCCTTTAAGCACTCCAATGGTTGTTAGATCATTGAATGTGGAAAAGGATCCATTTCGCCCTTGCGAAGATAATGAAGAAGTTCTTGGTCCTGAAGTACCATACCTAAGTGCAATTGGAGCTCTTATGTATCTGGCTAATTATACCCGACCAGATATAGCATTTTCTACTAACTTATTAGCAAGATTTAGCTCATCTCCTACACGGAGACATTGGAATGGTATTAAACATGTATTTTGTTATCTTCGAGGAACAACTAATTTTGATTTGTTTTATTCCAGAGGATCAAAACAAGAAATAACTAGTTATGCAGATGCAGGTTATTTGTCAGATCCACATAAAGGCAGGTCTCAAATAGGATATATGTTCATATGTGGAGGTACAGTGATCTCTTGGCGTCCACAAAAGCAGACACTTATTGCCACTTCTTCTAATCATGCTGAAGTTATAGCACTCCATGAAGCAAGTCGAGAATGTGTATGGCTAAAGTCTGTAACTCAACATCTAGGCAACTTGTGGATTACCAGTCAACAGAGATCCAACAGTACTATTTGAAAATAATGCTGCATGCGTCGCTCAAATGAAGGAAGGATTCATCAAAAGCGACCGTACCAAGCATATACCCCCGAAGTTCTTCTCATTCAGCCAAGAGCTTAAAAAAGATAAGAAAATTAATATTCAGTATATCCGATCAAGTGATAATGTGGCAGATCTCTTTACAAAGGCACTTCCTACTACAACTCTCAGAAAGCTTATTCATGATATTGGGATGCGTCATATGCGAGACTTATGAAGAAGAACTACTCATGTCAACTTGAAGGGGAGCTTACGTGGCTGTACTCTTTTTCCCGTACTATGGTTTTGTCCCACAGGGTTTTCCTAGTAAGGTTTTTAACGAGGCAGCATTGAACACGTATACAGAGATGATGTACTTTTTTTCCCTTCGCTATGATTTTGTCCCACTGGTTTTCCTAGCAAGGTTTTTAATGAGACATCATGTATAGTTGACAGCCAAGGGGGAGTGTTATGAAACGATGGCTGCCAACCTTTACTATGCACCATTAATGATTTTACTATACGCTGATGCAAGCGATGACGCAAGCATGCATAGTGACTGCATAGTACCCCAAAGTTTTCCTATAAATAGGCCCTTCCTGATTCATTTCAATGTACACTTAAGAAATCAATAAGAATTCTTACTTCTACTCTGTCTCTAGAATTCTCTGTTTTGGTATTATATTTCTCGGAGTTTTACAATAGTTTCAATAAGAAATATCTCAATTAATTCCTAACTGAAAATAAATTAGCCCAGGATCAAATGTCATTTGGCTGGTCACTGTGCTCGTTGATCCCGACATTTAGAGAGCAAGGCCTAAACATAGGCGTTGAACTCGATCCCCTTCGCAATGCATTCTGCATGTGCATTGAGGCCGTTAGAGGGTGCCAGGAGCAGCAACATCTTGGCTCGTAGTTCCACCAGTGCTTCCCATTGTCTTTATCTGTAAAGCTCTGATCTCGCGGATACGGGAACGCTACGGCAATGTACATATAAAGGGCGAATATACCCCCACATATGTATGCTAAGCCTCAGTACTGGAAAAAATATTATATACACAAAAATCTCAGCAAAACTAAGTAAAGAACACCTACAAAAGTGGTCAGTGATCATGATAGATAAGGAACTGGGATAAATTAGGAAATAAAGATAAAATAATAAAAATACCTATAAATATTATAGATGACGAGTCACCTATTTCTATCCCATAAAATATTAGCTACTCTAAAGTCTCGGATCCATAATCAGGGCATGCAAGTCCAGAGTCGTTAGAAAGCGACCCAGTGAGTGGTAAAATAAAGGAGGCAGTAATAGTATACTAAAATAAAATTACAATCATGGTAACATATAATGCATGATTAAATGACAGTGATACAATATAATTATACTAACAATCATTATATATATTATGTCTGTATCAAATTATTATCAATGCCTAGCATGTTATAACGGTGTTATCTTTCCGTATCAAACTATATATGATTAAAACAATACAATGTAAATCAGAGAGTGTTTACGTGTGTGTGTGTGTATGTGTATATATCAACTAATATTATATAATTATATTATTATTGAAGCATTTATAACCATTAACATATTTTTAATATGTAATTGAGATAAGATACAGAACTTGATTATATACTATTGAAATTAATTTGTATTATTAACAGGTGTCAACTCTTAATTATTTTATATTTACTATTTACTAATAGTACTAGAACATGACAATTTAATGATAATAAATGAGAACATATAAACAGAAGTAATCACATTATAAAGTTTGTGATTATACAGGAACAATGTGTCTATAGGAAATACATAAAAAATACATGGAATACATTGTATTCGTGTACATGAATAGTGTGTCTCCACCGAAAGTATAAAGTATACATGCGTCATGGTGGTGGATAGATATCAGGAAGTGTAACAAGTATAAATGACAATATAATATATGTATCGAGCAAGTCATGTTACTTATGCAATAATAACAATCAGTATCACCTGATATTTTAATCAATCTCTTTCAGTGACTCATACCATTGGCAGTTCATACCGGAGCTCATACTTCAGTCGAAACCATCCAAACATGACATACGAGTACAATTATCCGAACGAGAGAGTGACCAAAATAATAAGCGCTCCTGACGTCACTATTGTTTATGCTGCTTTATCATGTTAATTGAAAATCCAATGGTTAGAGAGCTTTAATAGGGTGGATGTAATCCGTGCATACCTAAGATCACGGCCTTAAACGGGCCCCTAACTGCTAAGACCAGGGCCCTCTGCTAAGTGGGGAGTAGGAAACGGGAAACGAGAGCTCATAGAGCCACATACAATCGGTAGCCATCACTATCATCTCCTGTAAAGGGATAAACATGGATTCAGTACATCCACCCGATAAGATCTAATCAACCTCTCAATCCCATGTTATATTTATTATATTTAAACTACACAGTGTATCAGGAATAAAAACAGTGCACAGTACATGTAATACGATAATAGGACATGAGCTTTGTTGATATCATGAAACAAGATAATAAGAAACGAGAAACAAGAGATGTGAGATTCTAGACGTGGCCCTGATGGCTTATATCCATGTGGCACTTAGTATCACACATCGCATATCAACAGCACTCATGTCCAGTAACAGGATTATCATATAGATATCAGTAATAAAAAACGGTCATGTAATAGAAATAGAAGAATATCCATATAACAGAAAAAGTGACCAATGCAACAGGAATACAGAAACAATCAACACGTGTATACACGTGAATCTATGTAACAGTGAGATACGAATAAAATAATAATATCCAGTATAATACAAGATCCGTGTAACAAGTATATAAGTACATGAAATAACAATGTTCAGTACAACAAGTGCTTCGTGAAATGATAGTATCTAGAGTACTAGAGTGATCCTGTAATGATAATACTAACACATGGAATAACAATGTTCGTATAATAGTAATACAAGCACATGACATAATTATATTCTCAAACATGACATGAAAGTGTCTTGTGTATCAGTGGTTATTCAGGTAACGGTGACAGTATCAGAGACATGAATATATGTCAATGTATCTATAAATATATCAGAATTTAGTATACCATTTTTATGTTGTTATTGTGATCGATATCATAAAGAAATTATAAACAATTATTTATTTTTAAATTCTTCACAATCATTTTAATAATTTAATTTATTATTTTAGAACGTCATTATCAATAATCCAATAATCACTTATAGTAATAAATAACTAATTCATATGTATTTTATATTAAATTAATAATCATAATTAAATATTATCTTATTAAATATGTTTATAAAGAACTCACATATATTTTTAATTAACATGACTTACCATTTATATGATTTATTGATCAGTACTTACAATAAATCAATAACTTAATTTAATTTCACATGATGAAATATAATTTATAAAATAAACACTCACATAGCATTTACAGGTATGTATCTCGTCTTTCTACAATCACAACGGCCCGAGAATCGTCCAGATCGGACTCCGGATGATCAAGATATCGATTGAACATTAAAATCAATAACAATGGGTTAAATATGTAATTTTGGGATTTAAAATGTAATAAATTTTATCTAGCAGGGGGTGTTATGTAATGTTACTTTTATTTAGTTTGAAAGCGAGTTTGGGTTGCCAACGGGTCGAGCTTAGATCCAATAACCCAACCAAATTAGACTTAAGTGAATATGGGTTATTAGGTATCGGGTTATTGGGTCTAGGTTTTGGGTTTGTGGGTTAATGGGCTCGAGTTAGGGTCCAATAGAGTATGAGGGAGAGAAAAAGAGAGACAGGAGAGAGACAAGGGCAAAACAAAGAAGGAAAAATAAAGGAAAAAGGAAAAAAAAGAGAAAGAGAAAGAGTGGAAGAGGGAGAAAGAGTAGGGAAAAAGAAAGGAGAGAGGGTCTGACCAGACTAGTGGCCGGCCAGTTGCGGCGCCGGCGCCTGGGGTGCCGGCGACCTGGGCACAAGTGGAGGAGGGAATGGTGAAAGTGGTGATGGTGTTGTAATTGGTGGAGGTGATGGAAGGAGGAGATGATGGAGGGTGTGGTTATCGGTGGAAGAGAGGGAGAAGATGGTGGAGATCGGTGATTGATGGTGGTGGAGAAAGTGGTAGAGGAGGTGGTGATTATAGTAAAGATGGTGATGGGAGATGATGAAGAAAGGAGATGGGGATAGCGGTGTTTGGAATCTAAAAGGAGGAGGAAGTGGTGGTGGTGAAAGTGTGTTGGCCAGAGTGGTGGCTGTTGTGGGATCAGCTAGCTGCATGGACATGCCAGAAGGGAAGACCGGAGGGAGTGGGTGTAGGCTGTTGAGAGGGGTGGCATGTGATTGGGTTAAGGGGGAGTGAGAAATGAAAATTAGAAGGAGAAAGAAGATGAGATAGAGAGGGATTAATAGAGAAAAGAGGAGAGAGATAAAAGAGAAAGAGAGAGAAACACTGAGGCGGTGGGAAAGTTAGTTGAGACTGGCTTGGAGGGAAGGACAAGGTGAAAGATTAGGGAAGAAGTAGATTTAATATTATATATGTGGATCAAAATTTGACTAGTTCCGAACAGTTCTCAAAAATTCTGTAAAATAAAAAATATTCCCTTGAGGACTAATATGAAATTAGATTTAAGAAATTAAGTCTGGTTTGCAAATTAAAAATCCTGAAATCAATCGGCAATGCCGGATGACACAAGTTTAGCCAGATTTTTGATTAATTCAGAAAAAAAACCAAAATATCTAAAGTACAAATATCATTTTGAAGAACAATATGAAAGTGAATGTTAGAAATAACCCTATTTATAAATTAAAAATCATAGAGTCAATTATCGGGTCTACACCGAATTCGGAGATCTTCCAAAATAATCTAGAAAAATTTTAGAAAATTTTAAAAATCTAAAATATTAGAAAATAATACCTGGAGCTAAAATCAGTTCAATCTGACTATCAGAAAGATCAAATCAAATTTGTACACTGTATCGAATACTAATACGGTGACACGTACATCCAGGGCTGGAGGTTACATTATTCATCTTCGATCACCTCTATTAGCTGCCTTTCTCCAAGTTCCTTTCCTTCTTTATATACTTGGGCTTGTATATTTGAAGGGCACCCTTCATCCTCCATATGTAGTACCTTTCTGATTTTACCTATTAATTTTTGGATCCGCCAAGTTCCCCACCTTCTAATTTCGGACTGGTTATTTCCCTCACTTGCTTCACAATTACCCATTCAAAGCAGGACCATAGGCAACAGATTTGGAGCATAAGGCACCAAATATGCACAATATTTGGACAAGATCGATGCCACCTTGCAATATTCGAACTGGATGTGATTGGTAGTCAAAAGTGCATTTTTATCATAACATTTACCATCACATTTTCATATTTATTCATATAATTCTGCACATTTACTAATATTTTATTATTATTGTGTGCAGGCCTCGAATTATTATTTTTATAATAAATAAAGCCTAATGAAGCCCAAAAGCCCATATTTGAAGCCCAGGTGTAAAAGTGCAAATATCAATTGTCAAAATGCAATTATGCAAGGGCTAAAGTTGCAATTATTAAAGATGAGGGAAGGATAGAATTCTACCCAACCCTAAACTCTTGCAGGATGAGCATAAAAGCCAAAGATAAGAAGGAAATTCGTGGATAAAAGATTTGGGATAATTGAGATCAAGGTAACTTGATTTCTAAGTTATCTCGAAACCCAAGATGAAGAGCCAGGATCACACTTCTAGAAGCAAGCGCCCAGATGGACGGACCAGAAGAAGCCACGCGCCAAAGCGCGTGGCCAGATTCCCTAGAAATGCCGCAATTTCACGGCAAAATCCCAGTTTTTGCGGCACTTTGATGTTATCTGGATACCAGATTTCGTGGGCGACTTTATCCGGGACTCTTCGACCTTCTGCACCTATAAATACCCCCTGCAGTCCAGCGTCCAGAGGCAAGCCAAGGGCCAAAAGATAGGGTTTAGTTTTTAGGTTAGATTTTATTTTCGTTTTTATTTTGTAAATTTTGTAACTGAGAGTGGAGGAAACTTTCATGGAGGATGGAGTCTTCGCTTGTACTGAGGTGACAGCGGTATAAGCCCGCTTATCTTCCATTGTTAATGAAATCCGTTTAAGGTTCGTTTTTGTTATTATTTTATGTTTTTCATTTCTTGTTTTATTCTTGTGTTTCTCGGTTTCTATTTTCTTTCTTCTATTTGTTCTCTAATGCCTTGTGAACAATGAGACCCAACTGCTTCGAGACTGCCTAGCCAACGAAGATCCCTTGATGGCTTATGGCGATTAACTTCCTATACGCCATACTTGCAAGTCTTCTGAAAAAAGGTAAATCATCGCACGGATCAAAGGTAAGCAGGCTGAAGAGGTTCGTACGTGTTTTCTTTATTTTCTTTCTTTAGTTTTGATCCACATCTTCCACAATTCTTTTCTTCACTTCATTGTAAATACTATTCATTGTAAATACCACTGCTAATAATAAAAAGAAAAAAAAAGGAGATAACTTGCTTAACGCTTCCATCGCAGTCCCTCCTTGAGGATCACGACCCGCATAGCCTTGCTACCGCGGATTAGTATTGAGCACCTCGCACACCTTTAATTCTCAGATCTAATATTCATATTTTGTGTGTAGGAAATCTCAGTCAACAGGATGGCAGGCTTGCAACAGATCAGTGGTCTTCGTAGTGACTGGTGCTGGAAAACGAGGAATTTTAAGTGAATCTTTGAGCTAAATTAAAACCTGATCCATTGCTAGAATCACACGGATGATGTTTGGATTGTGTTCTCCTTCCATTGTGGATGAACGTGATTATTCACATGTTCAATTCTATTTCTGAACGAATGAGATATTCAAGTTGAAAGTTAGTCTAATTCAATAGCTAAAAGGGACTAAGAGATGTCAATATACTTCAGTCCCACATTGGATATGGTATGGAAAGTTGAATAAATATGAAAATTTGAGAACAAAGGGCATACCATTTGTGTACTTGGAGTTTTCACGCGTGTTTGAGGGGAAATCATACCCGCCCGCGTCGCCGCCCGGCCCGTCCCAGCCCGAAAACAAAGCGCAAGCGTGACCTCCTAGAGGTCCAGTTCATTTTGGTCCAGGTGGTTAAGTTGCAGGCATGCGGGTGATTAGATGCGGACACAAATCCGTGCCTGCACAATTTGGGCACCTGGCAGAGGAACAGGCACACCGGAAGCGCTCATTTTGAGTTCTCAAACGCACCGCAGAAGATCAGAAATAAAAGTTCTGCATTTGTATCTGAATCTGTGTCTTCTTAAGAAAGAAGTTCTTCTCTCTCCTCCTGTGTCTTCTTAAGAAAGAAATTCTTCTTTCCTCCTTTCTCTTACAGTGAATAATCCTTCATATCAAGGAAAATATTCTTTCTGAAATTTATCTTAGTTCATGCTTTGTATACTTTCAATTGGTGAAGGTATTGATTAACTAAGATTCGACTGTATGGTAATTTGGTAGTGCTATTCAAATATCGTGAAGGAGTATTGTATCTTATGAGACCAGTATCTAGTAGCCCATTAGCACCGTAGCAGGGGACGTAATTGTCATAAGGAGTTTCGCTACATACGTACTTCACTCCATATACTATATAATTGAACAAACGTTCTTTTTACATGGATTATGGTGGAATATTTATTTTCATAAATATTACTGTTATTATATTGAATATATATGAGACTGACTAATACCAGTCTAATTGGTGTTCAACTAAGGAAGAGAATTGAAAGGTGGTTCAGTAATTAAGAAACGTTCTATCAAACAGAAAACTTCCCACTTGATATTCACTATCCTGGCCAATTAAATCGGTGATCTTTATTAGTTATCAGACATATCAACTGGCAGCTAGGGGTGGCAATTGGGTCGGGTCGGGTCGACCCGACCCAATTACTGCTCGACCCGTATAATAATCGGGTCGGGTCGACCCGACCCGATTATTATACGGGTCAAAAAATCAGACCCAGACCTGACCCAGACTTAATCGGGTCGACCTGATCCGACCCGTTTGACCCATTTATTAAGCCTTAAATACAATTTCTTTACACTATATTACTAAATGTTTGGTGATATGGTTGATCATCACACTAAACTCATACACTAGAGGTCACAGGTTCGAATTGGGCTCACACATATTTTTTGACAATTTAATTTAGGTGAAGGGGAGGAGGCAGTGGCGACGGTGGAGGAGATCGAGGGGAGGAGGCTGAGGAGGAGAGAGAATAATTGGGTCTGGCGGGTTCGGGTCGACCCGCTCCATTTAATAATCGGGTCAGACGGGTCAACCCGATTACGACCCAAACCCAATTAGCCGAAACCCAGACCCGCTAACTCCGGGTCGGGTCGGGTCGGGTCGGGTCTGGCGGGTCGCGACCCTTCTGCCACCCCTAGTGCCAAGCCAAGTATTCTTTCAGTGTAGTTGATAAGTTGGCATGCCTCTTCTGCTATTGGAACATTGATCACTTTCCTACAGTGGGGTGAGTGTCAGATGCCGCCGTTTCTAACTAGGGAGTCGATAACGGCTTTCTTGACTTCATTAGGAAAATCCATTGATGTTTCCTTTTCTTGCCAGAGCAAGTATTGGCTCAACTGTTTCTCTTTCAAGACAATCTTCTTTCTTCTGAAATAAGAGATGATTTTCTTGGGGGGCAGGAGCCCAATTGCCTTAATTGTCTTTCTTATGAATGGCTTTTTCATGGCATATTTACATAGTAATACTACTTTGGCTTGCTTAGGGAACACGTAGGTAAGAACTTTGATGGCCTCAACACAACCAGCTAGGAATATGATTAATTATCAAGCGGACTATCGCATCGAAGTAAAACAATATAGCAGACTATTACGTCGTAGTAATAAATGTTGAGGTACAAGTCATGCTCGAGCAATCTGAACATCTCTCCAAGCTATATGAAAGTAGGATAAAAGAAAGAACAGACATTGAAGAAAGTTGTTGAAGTCTCCCTCTTCGGGTCTTTTTGTTTTCTGCTCGGCAAAGTAATTAGATCAGTTCATTCACAAAAAAGATCAATTCACTTGCAAAAAAGGAAAGTTTTTATTTAAAAATTTAGGTGTAAATTTATAATTTATTTGATCAGGTATGGACCCAACAAGAGCTTGAGACCAATGAAGCATCAACAGCGGATTGACGTTTCTGAAGAGTGTGAGGACTCAAGTACACATGGTGAAATCAAGAAAACCTTAGGTACCTTTCATAGAACTCCTTAATTCACCCCAACAACTTCGTGAAATAAGTAATATATCAGCAATTACGTTTGAAATCAGATTTTTTTTCCCCCCGCAAAGAAAAGAAAAACAAAAGAAATATTTGAATAAGAGTACATTAAGTACCATTAGATGATTATATCGACATGCAAGGCATCAAGGGCATACAAAAAGCAAAGGTGACAGTGCTAACGGAATAAACACCGTAGGCGATGATAGATAATCTGGTACACAACAAACACTGCTTCAATCCCAATAATGAAAAGCAGACCAGCCGAAAATCAAACGCCGTTTGGCTGGGCACGGTGCTCGTTGATCCCAACATTGGAGAGCAAGGCCCAGACATGGGTGATGAACTCACCCCCCTTTGCAATGCTCTCTGCATGCGCATTGAGATCGTCAGATGGAGCCATGGACAACAACATCTCTGTCCACAGCGTCGCGAGCACTTGCCACAGTTCTTCCTCGTCTTCAATCGCCTCCAGTAGCTGCCTTCCAAGTTCCTTACCTTCTCTGTGTACTTGGGCCGGTCTCTCTGAAGGACGCCCTTCATCCTCCATATGTAGTCCCTTTCTGGTTTTGCCCACTAATTTGGTGATCCGCCAAGTTCCCCACCCTCTAAGTTCGGACTGGGCTATTTCCCTCACTCCCTTCACAATGAACCCATTCCAAGCAGTGCCATCCGGCAATAGTTCTGGAGCAGAAGCAACCAAATATGCACAATATCGGGACAAGATCGATTCTACCTTGCGATTATCGCACTGGATGGCAGGTTCTGCGACAGGTCGGTGGTCCTCGCAGTGACTGGTGGCTATGTGCCAAACAAGTATTCTTTCAGTGTAGCTGGCAAGATTACCTGCCTCCACTGCTCCCGGAACGGTGGCCACATTTTGATAGTCCGGCGCGGGTTGGATTCCACGGTGTTGAACCAAGGAGTCGATAACGGCTTCCTTGACTTCATCAGGCAAATCGATTGATGTCTTCTTTTCTGAGCAGATTGAGTACTGTCTCAACTGTTTCTCTTTCAAGACGATCTTCTTTCTTCTCAAATAACAGATGATTTTCTTGGGGTTCAGGAGCTCAATTGCCTTAATTGCCTGTCGCGTGTATGGCTTTTTTCATGGCATATTTACATAGTAGTACTACTTTGGCCTGATCGGAGAACAGGTAGGTAAGAACTTTGATAGCCTCAACACAACCAGCTACGAATACGATTATCAGGCAGACTATTGCATCGAAGTATAACAATATAGAAATAGTACGTTCCTGTAAGTTGAGATCAGATCCCAGCACATTGTGGTAATAAACATTGAGGTACGAGTCATGCTCGATCAATCTCTGAACAACTCTCCAAGCTATATAACAGCAGGAAGAAAGGAAGCACAAACACTGAAGAATGTTGACGAGTATAAACCAACCGTGATATGTGAAAGGAAGCTCAGAGTATAGGTAGTCGTCAAGGAAAGCAAGCTCCATCTCCACTAGCCTGAAAGCCCTTTTGTGGTCTCTGAAAGGCCCATTAATCACAAGGTTTAAAGCCCTTTCGGAGTTGGATTCAGACGGCTGCATCCCTTCGAATCTCAGGCGAAGCAATTTAAAGAGGGCAAAAGAGAGGCAGACTTCTCTGTTCTTTTCGTTGTGCCGCAAAAGATTCCTTTCACAGCGCCAGATCTTGTCTAAAGTGATGTATTTTTATTATCCTCATTGTTGGTGGTAATCAATCTGTACCCGTCTTGCGTGATCACTCTCTCGAGCTTCTCTTCACCGAGGACCAAGTAGGGATAATCTGACATGAAACTGGATGGTGATTGCTCGTAATCTGCCACAACTTCTCGCTCATGCTGATTCGGCAGCTCGGCCATGTAGCCGGCAACAAGGTTGGCATTCCTCCCCACCGCAAACGATCGATTCGCTAATTTCTCAGCTAGGCTAGCCTGGATAACGTTGAAAACGTTTATGGCCAGCACAATGGTGGCTGGAAGTATCAGATCACTGTAGATGGTATGGTAGTCATCTTGCAGAGCATCATTCTGGTAGCTGATGAAGAGGAAACCAAGCCATCCAGCATCAGCAAGGTGCTGAATAGGGTTGAAGTCGTCACCTCGAACGATATTGTCGGTGTTTTCATCGTTGTTGTCATTGCTGCGGCTGTCGATCTTCACCTTTTTCCCAGAAGTCTTCCTGACGATAAGCTGTAACAAGACGGCCGACACAATGAGCAGCGGAGAAGGGGCCTGAACGTATTCGGTCGCGGCGAGGGTGTATGTGACGAGTGGGATGTAGAGCGCGGACAGTACTGTGATCAAGGCCTTGACGACTGTGTTTCTTGACCGGCGAGCGAGGGCGCTGAGGAGGGTGATGACCACCACGGCGGCCGTGCTGGTGAACAGCAGGGCATCCACGCGGACCAGGCGGAGAAACTTCTCGTGCTGTCGCTGAGACGGAGAAATTTGCTCGCTCATGTTGATAGTTGAATGTCTCCGATGGATGAGAGATGAAGGAGAGAAGAATCTCGAGTCTTATATGAATTTTTTATAAACGAAAATAACATTTCCATGCGTGGAATCTGCTCAAATCTCATCGAGGGCCACAGGGGTTGATAGAAACCTGAGAAAATCAGCAGATCGTATTTTTTTTGATATTTTTGTTATTTAATCGTAAACTATAGTTGTTACTAAGTCTATTAATCCATTAAGTAATCTAAAATAAAAATTAAAAAGTAGAATTAAAATACTTTCGTTGAACATGTATATATTGTTTACAAAATTCAATAATATATAAGTGCGTTTCAGATTGCAAGGTATCAATTTTGTTCAGGAGGAGATTTGGAACTAATTTAATTAAGAAAGCAAGAAAAAGGAAATTGGTGAGAGAGAGAGAGATAAAAAAATTATAATCTGTTTTGTCTCATAATAGTATTTATTTAATCTTAATGATCTCAGTACTCAATTGTCCCCTCGCAATGGCCAACTAGGTAGTTTCCTAGAATCTTAACAAATATTTGACCTGTGGCCAAAGACCATCCTGCAAATTAGAATAATTAGTCTTGTCCTATCTCATAGTCCAACTAGATGGGAATCTTTGTAAAAATTTAAAAAATTATGTTCCATCGGAAGAAAAAAAAAATGTAAAATTGTGACTTCAGTCCTAGAGCCTAGATCTTTGCTAATAAGGAATGAGAAATTGTTGGAGACTAGATCCTTGCTAACAAACAACGAGAAATTGTAGTTCTTAATCTTGATATGGAGAGAGTTTTTGTCGGAGAGTGGGCTCCTCGATGCATCCTCCCGCGTTACGGGTGATTACGGCTGGCAGTGTACATTCCTTTCTTTTCAATTTTTTTTAACCCTCAACTAATAATTAATTTTAAAAATCGAGTTCTCTCAAGTTAACGTGTCATGTCAGCGGCGAGTTCGTTTGCCCTGTCAGCGTGACGCTCACGCAGTGTCACTTAACCCCGGACGAGCCATTTTTATTTTTTCTCGTCCGGAGTTGGCAATCCCGGACAAGCAATATTTATTTTTTTCAAACTATTTTTTTCAAAGTTTGCTCGTCACCAGTTGCCAACCCCGAACAAAGCAAAATTCAAAAAAAAAAATTATATTGCTTCATCTAGGTTGCCAACCGCAGACAAAGCAATTTGAATTTTTTTTGAATTTTTCTTTTTCGAACAAAAAATAGAATTGATAGGAAGTTAGCGAGTTTTTTACTTAAACGTATACAAAGAAGAAAATCGAAGAAAATTTTAACCCGCCAGCCAAGATTCGAACCAACAACTTAACGAGTCCAAGGGCTCTAATTTACCATCTGAGCTAAGATTAATTTGAATTAAAATGTGGATGGAAGAAATAGAAAAACATAAACAAATTATTTGTCCGTGGTTGATGAGCAAAAAATAAAAATTATTTTCATTCGTTTGGGGTTACAACCCCTAAACGAATCTGACTTTGACAAAATTGCCCAAGTCAGCTTGTCCGGGGTTGGCAACCCTGAACAAAAGAAAAATCAAAAAAATATTAATTTGCATTTGCACGTGGTTGGCAACCCGGGCAAGGCAAAATGCAGCCAAAAAAATCGGCTCGTCCAGGGTTACCAACTCTGAATGAACAAAAAACGATCTCGATGTCTGTGGGCACCACGCTAGTAGAACGAACTGCCTCGCCGCCAACATGGCATGTCAGTACGGGGTTGGCAACTCAGGCAAGGCAAAACGCAGCCAAAAGAATTGGCTCGTCTGGGGTTGCCAACTCTGGACGAACCAAAAAATGATCCTGAAGTCCATGGGCGCCACGCTGGCGGGGTGAACCGCCTCACCACCAACGTGGCATGTCAGACGTCGGTTTTTAAAAATTATTCGGAGGGAAGTCAAATTTTAGAATTATTTATTATTTAAATAGCCCTTTCTTTTATTTGGGAATAGCGGCCATGCAATAGCAATAGATGTATTTAATTAATTTTCTCCGACTTGTCACGTGTAAATTTGGCTCATGAGTATATTTAGTAAGCAAAATGGGTTACCCAGTGAACCCTGACATGCTCATATTAATGAATATTAGTTTACTGTTTAAACCCGTAAAATTATATAAAATTTCATCGTTGAGTGGTTGAAAATTTCTTAAATATTATTTTATTATGAATTAATTTTATAAATAAATTATTTTACAGATGTATTCTCTGTCCATGGGCCGAGGTTAGGCTAAAGTGAATGGGTAATTTACTCTTACTCAATAAGTAAAAAGCACAAAAGAGAAGTAACTAAATGTGTGGAGGGGAATAAACATTAATTATGTTTGAATAATTATCACATATTATATAAGAGCTTCTATGAGCAAGTTGGTTGGATAGAGATTTGAAACATTCTTTTTTACTGTTTCCAATTATGTGTTTGCACTTACCGTTTGGTTGTTTGGTTACGGGTGGAAGCGAGGAAGTGAGAAAGTGAGGAAGTAGTAATAGTTCATTTTGAAACTTGAGAATTGGTTAATAAATTTTTCGGTGTTTGGATATTGTTGGGAAGTGTGGATTGAAAAATGTTATATCTTTTTCGGTGTTTGGATGGAAACATGGAAGTGGAGCTGGAAAAGTTGACCACAAAATTGACCGAAAAATTTAAAACAAAAATTAATTAAAAAAAATAAAAATTGGAGCGTAATTAAAATACAAGTGAGAGTTACATGACACAAAATTAACTGTTTTGAGCTACAACTTATTACAAATGAGATTTACATGATCACAAAATTAACTGTAGCACCCTAAAAGTGAGAGAATAATTGTGTAAACGAGAAAAGAGAAAAGGAAAAAGGGTTTTCTCATTTTCCTTTTTCGTTGTTTGGATAGATAAGGAAGTGAGAAATAACACTTCCTCATTTTCTTATTTCCGCCCACTTCTTTGAAACCAAACAGCCCCGTATATGTAACCTGGTAGAGTTTGGGAGTGCTGGAGAGTAGAAGAATTAAACATGAATTTTTTGCATCTGAGTCATAAAGCATTTTAAATATTATACACGCATTCATTTCTTAAATCCTCAGCTAGTTTTAAGGGGTTTAATTTGGAGAAGTGGGACTAACGTTAGTAAGCCAATGCACTACCCTCCTTTCTCTTGCCCCAGCTAGACGAGAAAGCGAACTATACCTAAGCTTGTTATGTCATTTATTATTTGTGAATAGATACTTCACTTGTGTCAGTTGTAAATATTGTTTCAGTCTTTAATTATTGCTTTTACTTATTTCAGGTCCATAACAGGGACGAACTCATCTGATAGGGAAGGAGAACCTTCAACCTTGCGAGAAAATAAGCATGTCATCAACACTAGAGGGAGACCTATGAGTCCGAACAAAAGATGCATGTAGGGATCGAGATATTACCGTTCATTCGTCATGACATCCTCCACCCCCAAGATAAACTGAGGAGATTGTGTCTAGCGTTAATAATCCTTTCAAGATCAAGCTACACGTCCGCTCATAGATCTACTTTTGTTTACCATGCATGTGCATAAATTAGAAGTTGTTAAGACTTTTATTCATTTAAAAGGAAAAACAGATTACAACTGCTCAGAAATAACCTGAAGCACAATAAACCATTTCAACAAAAGATGTCTGAATTAATTCCTAATTGGAAACAAATAAGCCCAGAATCAAACGTCGTTTGGCTGATTGCAATGTTCATTGATCCCACATTTGAGAGTAAGGACCAAACTGTGGGGAGAAGATTAAAATCAGAGTTTTCAAACTCAATTGCATAGCACAGAAAGATTTGGAGTTTGAAGAGTGTAGTGGAATGAAGAAAGGAGCAGACAGTTACTGACAAGTGCTAGGTAGCGGTCGATAGTGAATACATGGATATACCAACAGAAACTTGGAGTTTGTCAGTCTGTTGACACTTGATATGCAGCTATCTGTTGGTCTCTGCTTAACAGGAATCAATCTGACAACTATTCAAGATCACTGAAATATCAACAATCTAATTGGCCAGGTCGGCAAATATCAGGTGGGAGGTTTTCCGTTCAAGAGAACGTTACTTAATTTAAGAACCACCTTTCAATTTCCTTCCTTGGTTAAACACCAATTAGACTAAATCTAAATCAGTCTCAATATACTGAATATCAGTATATCCCCTGTATAAAGAAATTAATTCACTTATACAGTACTTGGAGTGAGGTACGCTTAGAGCGAATCTCCTTAAGACAATTACGTCCCCCGCACCGGTGCTAACGGGTTACTGGACGCTGGTCTCCCAAGATACACACACTCCTTCACGGTATTTGGATAGCACTACCAAATCACCGTACGGTCGAACCGTAGTTAACCAGTACCTTCACAGGATGGTTGAAGCAGCAGGATAAAGACAAATTTCAGGAGAATATTTGCCTTTACTTTGGAGGAGCACCCACTGAAGAGGAGGAAGGAAGGTTGAAGAATATTCTTCTTCGGAAGTCCCAGATTCAGACAACAATTCTATTAAAGAATCTGTTGAATTTTCTGAGCCCTCTTTCAGAACGAATTTTGCAGAATCTTCTTTGGAAGTCGCTTCAGAAACTGACTTTCCCGCTTCTCGTTGGAAGTTACTTCAGAACTCCACTTCCAGTTCAGAACGCAGAAACTCGCTTCCCAGTTCAGAATGCAGAGAGAGAGTTATTCTGATTTGTGTTGGTGTGTTTCAATTGAGAATTCGAAGCACTATTTATAGCGCTCCAGGAGGGGCCAAGGGTCCGAACCCAACGAAAGGTTGCAACGGTTCGGTCTGAACCATTGCAATGGTTCGACCCAACAGTCGCAACTGTTGGCTGTCCAATAGACGCGGATCGGGTCCGTTCGGATCCGGATAGCGGAGCGGGTCCATTGGCGGGCCGGTTCGGATAGCGGAGCGGGTATTCTCGCAACCCATACCCGTGAGACCTGATTCAAAAAGAACCAGACCAGGTAGGGAACCCGAACCCGAACCCAGACCCGAGCCCGAGCCCGGCCCGCCGCCGCCAGCGGCGGTGCGCGTACGCATGAGCGGGCATGGTTCCCTCCGAATCACACGCGAAAACTCCAAGTACCCAAAGGGCACGCCCTTAGTTCTCAATTTTCTCTATTTAAACACTACGAACTTTCATCCCATGGCCAATGTGGGACTAAATACTTTTAGCTACCTTTAGTCCCATTTTGGCTTTGAATTAGGCAATCTTTAGACTTGAATATCTCATTCATTCGAAGTCGGAATTGAACATGTGAATATACCACGTTCATCCCCAATGGAAGGAGAACACACTCCAACCATTATCCAATTGATTCGATCAACGGATCTCACCGTAATTCAATTCAAAGATTCACATTTATATTCTTCATATTCCAACAATCCCCTACAATGAATGGAGATTCAAGGAAATGACACACAAAGAGACTAACTCTATTGTGAAAGGTACTTTAGAAAAGAAACTGCATCAGGATAGGTGAATTAGGTCTTGAACCTTCCATAGCGAAAGTTTTATCGGACTTACTGGCTAATCAGTGAACTAGGTCTTGAACTGTTAGCCGTTAGTGTAAGCCAAGTCAACAAGTTTCACACAGTGACTTTCCAAATCAACTTTGATTCTCGGTTGTGTCTGTTTTGACCTTGGACATTCTTGGTTTCAGAGAGTATCTTTAGGGAATAACAGCCTCCATAGAAATTCCTAAAGAGCCGACCCAACTCTATACTCACATAGGTGATCGTCCTATTAAGAGTAGTCTACTCTACTCCACTTGTTTAGTAACAAGATATAGGCATCATTAAAAGCGTTAAGTTTATCCTTAATCCACTTGTAGAAAAGCACTTATGTGCACCTTAGGAATGGATTAGAGTCAAGCTCCCAAGTGCTTACTTGCTGAGTCAATCATAACTAGTTTTTCCTCTTAAACTTAGTCCGTGGGATCTCCAGTCGCTAAGTGAGGTTTCCATTAAGCTGACTCAGTAAGGTTAGGCTTTTAGACCCATTCCCCTCGATGCGTAGTTTAAACGCTCTCCACTTAAACCTTTAGTAAGCGGATCCGCTAAATTATCCTTTGACGATACAAAGTCAATAGAGATAATTCTATTTGAGAGCAACTGCTTCACGGTATTATGTCTACGATGAATATGTCTAGACTTACAGTTGTATATAACATTTTGTGCTTCTGGGGTTGACATAGCCTCTTTAAATGTTTGAGGCTCGTTTTCAATAGCGTATGCTATGAAATCTGGACCAAAGGATTTTGAGATTCTAGATCTCTGACTTCTTCTTGGTTCAATTTTCGCATTAACAATTGATTCCTCGGAGCTTTCATCCCTGAACGCCATCTCGTGTGTTCTTTTCCCAGAAGTCTTATCTGTTTCCCGTTTATATGGAAAGATGTCTTCAAAGAACACAACATCTCTAAATTCGATAATCATGTTTACATGAATATCTGGTATCTCTGATTTATGAACCAGAAATCTGTAGGCACTACTATTCAAGGCATAACCTATGAATATGCAGTCCATAGTTTTTGCTCCCAACTTAGTCTTTTTAGGTAATGGTGCTAGCACCTTTGCAAGGCACCCCCACATTTTGAGGTAATGGTATGAAGGTGTCCTTCCATGCCATAACTCAAATGGTATAAGACCAAGTTTCTTGTGGGGTACTCTATTTAGAATATAATTTGCAGTTAATAGAGCTTCCCCCCACAAGTTCTGCGGAGCTCCAGAACTTACGAGCATGGAATTTACCATCTCCTTCAAAGTTCTATTCTTCCGTTCAGCAATTTCATTTTGCTGAGGAGTGTATGGTGCTGTAGTTTGATGGATTATACCAAAATTAGCACATAACTCACTAAAATCATTTGATTCATATTCTCCGCCTTTATCGGATTTTAGAATCTTGATTTTCTTGTTGAGTTGATTCTCAACTTCGGCTTTATATGTTATAAACATATTTATTGCCTCATCCTTACTGTTTAAAAGATACACATAACAGTATCTTGTACAGTCATCAATAAAAGTAATAAAATACTTTTTACTGCCTCTAGTTGGCATAAACTTCAAGTCACACAGATCGCTATGAATTAACCCTAAAGGTTCTGTATTTCGATCTATTGAGTGAAATGAATTTTTCGCCAACTTGGCCTCAACACAAATCTCACACTTGCGAATTTCTTCCAAGTTGAGTTTAGGAATATATCCCAGATTAGACAAGTTTTTAATGACTTGTAATTTACATGCCCTAGTCTAGCATGCCATAAAATAGGAGACTCAAGCAAATAAACAGAAGATTTTCCTTTATTTATAAGCTTCGGGTACAAATACACAGACTTTTTATCTACCACTGCAATATTGGCTTTAAAAAGTCCATCAGCAAGATAACCCTTTCCCACATACATCCCTCCCTTAGTAAGTACAAATTTATCTGATTCAAAAACCATTCTAAATCCTTTCTTACTAAGTATTGATCCAGAGATCAAATTCTTGCGGATATCTGGAACATGTAGCACATCGTTCAGAGTGAGCTCTTTGCCAGATGTCCACTTCAGGATGACCTTACCTTTTCCTTTAACCTTTGAAACGGCTGAGTTTCCCATGAATAGTTGCTCATCTTGTTCTAGTATTTAATATTCAGAGAATAATAATTTCTCAGAGCAGATGTGCCGAGTAGCCCCAGTGTCTACCCACCAATCCTTATTGTTGGTTGTCAGATTCACTTCTGACACCACAGCTGAAAGGCTTAGCGACTCATGGTCGGTCAAGTTTGCCTGTGGATGGCTCTTCTTGTTCTTTTTGAGACGGCTGCGACATTCATTTGCCTTATGCCCTTCTTTGTTGCAGATGTAGCAGGTTCCCTTGAAGCGCATGTTCTTACCTTCTTGGACCTTGCCTTTGTACCCCTGGGAAGTCTTCTTCCGCTTTAAGCCTTTGGAAGTAGACGCTTTCCCCTTTGAGTCTTCGATCACATTGACTTTTGCTTCATAGGAGTTCTTACTGCTCCTTTTCTCGGACTTTCTGTTGTCCTCCTCGATTCGAAGCCTCACAATGAGATCTTCCAACTTCAACTCCTTTCGCTTATGCTTCAGGCAGTTCTTGAAATCTTTCCACGCAGGTGGAGTTTCTCCACGATAGTAGCAACCTGAAAGGTTTCAGGTAGAATCATACCTTCGGCTTCTATCTCGTGCAAGATAAGTTGGAACTCTTGCACCTGACTGATTATAGTCTTACTGTCCACCATTTTGTACTCCAGAAATCGTCCTATGACGAACTTCTTGGTACCAGCATCCTCAGTCTTGTACTTCTTGTCAAGACTGGCCCATAACTTCTTTGCCGTTGTGATGGGACTGTAGACATTATAAAGAGAGTCATCTAGTCCATTTAAAATATAATTTCGGCAAAGGAAGTCACATTGAGTCCATGCATCAGTTGCGGGCTCTGGTGGATCTTCTTGCAGGAATTTGGCCAGATGAAGAGTGGTCAAGTAGAAGAGCATCTTTTGTTGCCACCTCTTGAATTCTGTGCCGTCAAATTTTTCTGGCTTCTCCGGCTTCGGGTTAGGAAGTGGATTAGGCATCAAAGCTTGTAGCTGCATGTTTGGTGCCTTGCTAGAGCTATCTTGATTAGTCTCAGACATTTTCTGCAAATTCAAGCAGAATAGTAGTAAGAAACTTCAATATATTAATTGTCTTAAGATTGTTGGTCTCTGCTTAACAAGAATCAATCTGACAACTATTCAAGATCACTGAAATATCAACAATCTAATTGGCCAGGTCGGCAAATATCAGGTGGGAGGTTTTCCGTTCAAGAAAACATTCCTTAATTTAAGAACCACCTTTCAATTTTCTTCCTTGGTTAAACACCAATTAGACTAAATCTAAATCAGTCTCAATATACTGAATATCAGTATATCCCCTGTATAAAGAAATTAATTCACTTATATAGTACTTGGAGTGAGGTACACTTAGAACGAATCTCCTTAAGACAATTACGTCCCCCGCACCGGTGCTAACGGGTTACTGGACGCTGGTCTCCCAAGATACAACACTCCTTCACGGTATTTGGATAGCACTACCAAATCACCGTACGGTCGAACCGTAGTTAACCAGTACCTTCACAGGATGGTTGAAGCAGCAGGATAAAGACAAATTTTGGGAGAATATTTGCCTTTATTTTGGAGGAGCACCCACTGAAGAGGAGGAAGGAAGGTTGAAGAATATTCTTCTTCGGAAGTCCCAGATTCAAACAACAATTCTATTAAAGAATCTGTTGAATTTTCTGAGCCCTCTTTCAGAACGAATTTTGCAGAATCTTCTTTGGAAGTCGCTTCAGAAACTGACTTTCCCGCTTCTCGTTGGAAGTTACTTCAGAACTCCACTTCCCAGTTCAGAACGCAGAAACTCGCTTCCCAGTTCAGAACGCAGAGAGAGAGTTATTCTGATTTTGTGTTGGTGTGTTTCAATTGAGAATTCGGAGCGCTATTTATAGCGCTCCAGGAGGGGCCAACGGGTCCGAACCTAACGAAAGGTTGCAACGGTTCGGTCTGAACCGTTGCAATGGTTCGACCCAACAGTTGGCTGTCCAACAGACGCGGATCGGGTCCGTTCGGATCCGGATAGCGGAGCGGGTATTCTCGCAACCCATACCCGTGAGACTTGATTCAAAAAGAACCAGACCGGGTAGGGAACCCGAACCCAGACCCAGGCCCAGGCCCGGTGCGCACACGCATGAGCGGGCATGGTTCCCTCCGAATCGCGCGCGAAAACTCCAAGTACCCAAAGGGTACGCCCTTAGTTCTCAATTTTCTCTATTAAACACTACGAACTTCCATCCCATGGCTAATGTGGGATTAAATGCTTTTAGCGACCTTTAGTCCCATTTTGGCTTTGAATTAGGCAATCTTTAGACTTGAATATCTCATTCATTCGAAGTCGAAATTGAACATGTGAATATACCACGTTCATCCCCAATGGAAGGAGAACACACTCCGACCATCATCCAATTGATTCGATCAACAGATCTCGCCGTAATTCAATTCAAAGATTCACATTTATATTCTTCATATTCCAACACTATCGACAGGTGTTTGTATTGCGATCGACAAACGAAGCTCAGTCTGTCGACAGGAGGACCAGTAGAGAGTTTGGTCATCTAAGTTTTTCGACAGGCCTCTTGGAGCTGTCGAAAGTTGTGGTATTCTGACATTTTCCTGATTGATTTCTGATTTGGATTCTGATCCAATTTCAGATTTTTAGGTGTCCTTTTCTTCGTGAATTCTCTGACTATATGTTGAAGGGTGTTGCACTCTTATTTGTAACATTGAGAGAGGTAATTTGTTTCGGAGAGTTCTAAGTTAGTTTGTTTGAGGGAATTCTACAGCATATTGCATAGTTTCTCTATATGAATCAGTTTTTGATCAATTTGAATTTTCGGATCATTTATAATCCTTGTAACTCTGTTGATTGGATAACATCTTCTCCTTCTGTCCCGAGGACGTAGGCAAGTTGCCGAATCTCATTAAATCTCATGTTCTCTTTGTATTGGTTTGTGCTCTAATTATTTTGTGATTGACTTGGCGTTGTTACACTGATCTTGGTGATTGTGTGTTGGAATCCTCTGGAAGGCGCAATAAGTGGTATCAAAGCTTCCTAAGTTCGGCTGGGATTGTGTGTCGATCCCAAGAGTATTACTAGTTTTGAAAAACTAGATGGAGGCTTAGTATCATTTAGATATGGACACACATGTTATTGAGGGGATATGTACTATTTGTATTAAGATTTTTGGTGGGATGGTGATAGAGTTGTAGGAGGCGACACATTTCTCAGTTGAAGAAGAACCGTATTTCTGTTGGAGCTCTGGAGGCGCAGAGCCTTAGGAGAACTCTTAGAGAAGGCATTCTCAAGCTGTTCCGTGGATCATGGTTGTTCTGAAAGGCATTCGATGCAAAACTAGTACTACTTGAAGGGTAGTACAAATTACAGGAAATTTGGCATCTTCAGAACAGTTGGACGACGATTCTATCAAGTTATGGCATTCGAGGCTGGGACATGTGGTTTGGATTTCTTGCAAGCATTAGCAATGCAAGAATTATTGGAAGGTGCGATGTTTGAACATATATATTACATAATTGTTACTGTATTCCTACATTTATTTTGTAGTAATTCTTATAACTCACTTGTCTTAATGTCTAAATTCATGCAGGATATGATAGAGAGAAGATAAGCACAAATCTTATCCAATTAATTCAAAAGGTTAAATCAACGGGATCGATGCAAATCCAGAAGTTCTAAAAGTAATCTTATCTGAAGACCAGGTATATCAGATGAGGTAATATCATTAAAATTCAAAGGAAAAACAGATTAGAAGAAGACCCTATCGGCTTCGTTGAGGATGAAAAAAGTATCGTTAAATCCAGAGCAGAATCTGAAATTCCAAGAGGATAAAAGAATAGAACGAAGATCAATGGAGGAGCGTCCCTACGGTCAGGATCTTGCGGCAAAATGCAGCAAAAATCGCATTTTTGTGGATGGTTTTTCAAATCTGGGGGACCGTTTACTCCCCCTATCTCCTTACGCTATCCCCTATCCAGTTTCTCCTATACCTGCACCTCAGAAGGCAAATGGACGAATTCTAGAGAGAACTTAGTTTAGTTTAGATTAGATTTTTATTTTTTTCAATGTAATTTTTATTTTAGGCTAGAGAGTTACATGAGAGGAGAAGAAAAAGAATTGTAAGTAGAGTGACACTGATGTAATCCTTCTTCAAGAGAGAATTATATTGAAGTGACATCAATGGAGTTTCTACTTTTCTTTATCGTACTCGATCTAGTCAAAGCAATATTATTTTCTACTATTTCTCTTTAATTCAAGATAATCTTCACTACAACTCAAGGTACGTTATTCAACGATATAGGTAATAACTCCTTCTCTATCTCCTTTTCTTTCTTAGTATAATATAACGATTTCAAAACCAACAATTTCTCTTTTTATTTCTTTTCTTTGAACTTTTTTTCTTTTCTTTTGAATTAACAACAAAAACATCTTCTTCGTTTATTTGGACTTCCTTTAACTTAGATTAGTTTAAACTATTTTTATATTCTTTTAAAACTGAGAAGAGAACTCTTAATTTATTTTAATGAATTAAAAGAAGAAACTTATTTAATTACTTCCATCCCAGTCCCTCCCTGTGAATTACGATCCGTTAGACCTAGGCTACATGATAGCATTGAGAACCTAGCACTGTTCCTAAATTTTATTTTTTTTCTATGTGCAGGTTTGGCTTAATCAAAATTGGCGTCGTTGCTGGAGAGGGATGGTAAGTTTCTTTCTTTTTGATTTACTCTAATGATTTAACTCTTTTCTTCTTTGTTTTTGTGTACAGGGGTAGGATTCTGAAAAATAACAGTAGTAGTGGACATATTGCTACTCTGAGCTTCTACTCTAAAAAGCAAAGATCAGGGCACCACAATACTGTGAAAACACAGCAAAAGCCGTGTTTGCACGGCAATTGTGGAGGGACTACTACTACCTGCTTTCTTATAGGTTGCTTGAAATTTAAAGTTTTACCCTCTGCAGCTAGTAGTTTTCAGATTTAGATTACTATACATACTAATTTTAATTCAACAGTATCTTGGTGATTGTTAAATGCTAAAAAATGTTTTAGAGTTTGCATTATAGGACATCTGTCTAATTTCGTTTACATTTTACATTATTATTGAAGAGTGCTAGAGAAAAGGTACATTTGCATTGCATATACCTTAGGAAACATACTTGTATGTTATATTGCTTGAGCGTTATTTTTACTATATAATTGTACACGAGCACGAAAATGATCTAAGGCATAACCGTTAAACAAACATAAGGTGGGGAAGTCATTACCCTTCCTTAGCTCAAAAATCATCTCCTCACTCACTAACCAGCCTAATTAAAATTGAGTAGACGTTGGCCCTAGGGACATCTCAGACTCAATAGGAGAATGAACTAAGGGGAAAGTTGCTAGAGTTTGACTCTTATCAAATCGGTGTCGAATGTTGGAGATGAGAGAGGCGAAACTCGAAGAACAGTGGTTTGGCGCGTTGCTCAAGCACAGAGACCTCCCACTCGTCTGCACCTACTTGACCGATTAACTTGTGATCAGATTACTGCAATATACCTCCGCTGGCTAGTCAACCAGTTAGGAGTCGTCTAGGTCTAAGGTCTACCCTAACATAGGTTAGATTTTTCTTTATTTTCTTTATTTATTTTGTTTAATTTGACTGCCCTTGTGAAAATGGATTATAATTATGATTTTTCCAAATATAACTCAAATCTGTATTTCACCCAAACCTCTTTCGATTCGGATATTACCAACCCAAAATTCATAAGTTTAACCAACTAAATATACCGGATTGGCCTTATCCGAATCAATATATGCCCCAATCCTAATATTATGAAGAAGATTGGGATAATCATCACGACCCTTCATTAATTCAGTGGGGATACAACTCCCCTGAGTCTTACTATCAACAACCTTACTAACAAATAACTTCATATATTTCATACCAAGACCAACAGACAGAAGAAAAATCATCTTTAGAAAAAAGTTTTGAAGCCTTCTTAAGTCCACACGAGCAGTACAATCATAGCGCATTCAATTCTCCCAAATAATTCCCAAATTCAAGATCCTTACTCTAATTTTCAAGTCAACCACAACAAGAAGAAGCTGTTGACTTCAAAGAGAGTATGGAATCCATGATTCCGAGCGAAGAATCCTTTACCCTATCCATCGATATGATAGAAGAAAGACTTAGTCAATTGAAAAACATGCATAAGAATGAGAAAACTCTCTCTACGTAATCTTTGACTATTCCTGATACTTCTAGCCATATTGATGGAAATCAAGAATCATGGTATCTTGAAGACTATGACCAAGATTCAATTTCACCATAAAATTTTGAACTTGATCAATACCAACTAATTGGTCACCTATATTGCATATATAATGTCACATTCCCATAATTATTGTTTAATAAATCTTGTATTTAGTCTTATTTTTTTTTAATAAAACAAGCCCATTACTAATGGGGGTGGAAGAAAATTGAGCCTAAAAGCCCGTTTTAATTCTGATTTAAATCTAAATTAAAGAAGGGACAAATATTCAGGAGGATAAAGATGATCCCAGCTGAAGATCAATGAAAATCAAGAAAGATAAAACCAGTTTAAAACCAGTAAAACAGATCTCACAAATCAATTAGTTAAAGCCGAAGATCAAAGGAGGTTTCATCAAATCCAGGATCAAAATCTGAAAATTCAGCAAAAGATAAAAGAAGATCGCGAAACCATGGATCTACACTCCCCGGTGTGGCTACCTGGACACACCTAGGCCATGAAAACACGGCCAAAGCCGCATTTTCGCGGCTATCTAATGGAATCAGTATGTTTATATTTATTTTCATCTCTTATTTGTTTTCTCTTTATCATGAGTAACTAAACCATCTTCTGGGCTCACTAATCAATCTCTTCACTTCCTTTCTCTTGATCAGTTTTATGAAAGCAACTTTCTTAAATCATAATAATGCTTAAGTTAAACTTTGTTCTTGAAAGCACATGAGGATGTTTCTCTTTTAAACTTGGAAGCACAACTATTTCTAAATCATTTATTCCATACTTGCTTCTTCGTTTGATAGTTTAACATTCTATTTTTAATATTGTGTTAAGAAAAGCTTTAAGATTTAAACCAAAATCATCTTATTTGTTTTACTTGAACATTAAAAGAAACTAAAATTTTTACCTATAATAAAAGTGATGCACCAAAATGTTCTTGAGATAAGTAAGTAGTTGAGAAGAAGATTAGTGGGCCCGGATCTTTTTCATAATTTAAATCACAACAAAATCACTCTCAAAGTATTTTCTAAAAGATCTTCTCCAAATCTATCCTAAATTTTCAATTTTTCTTTGAATCACTTCTTTACTCTCCATTTTCTTTTGAACTAAAAAAAACACCAACACCAATCCATGTTTTTAAAACAAAACATCGAAATGATTTCATCACATTCCTCCTTGTGGACACGACCTGTTAGACCTAAGCTACACAGTAATTCTTTGCATTTTTACAATCAATTTTGGTACCATTGCCGAGGAGGAAACAGTGTAATTATATTTTAACAAGTTGGGTATTTTGTTTCAGGGCCATAAAGAAATCAGCTTTAGCGCTCAAGCATTGTAGGAGAAGACTTGCTATTTGTGCTCCTACTCTAGAAAGTAGGAAACATAATTCTAAGAAATTATAACGCAAAAGCTTAAAAATTTGGACTACTAAAAAACTCTTTTTTGCATGACAAATTGTTTTGCAAAAATACAGTTTTTTGTTGTGTTATTTTTGCTATATCTAATATTCACATACCTTATTTTTAATCAACAGTAATCTGATTGATTGTTAAGTGCTAAAAAAATATTTAGACTTGCATTCTAGGCATTTGTATAAATTATTTCTTTTATAATTACTGTTGAAGAAAGTTGGAGACAAGGTACTTGCATAGCATCTAGCATAGGAATATTCTTGGGTAATTTACTTGCTTTTTGATTGTTACTATTGCTTTATACTTGCACACTGCACTATCTATTTTAAGGGTAAAACCCAAACAAGATAAGGTGGGGAAGTCATTACCCTTTCTTAGCCATAAACTATCTCCAAGCACACACACCAACCTAAACCTAATTAAAATTTGATAGACATTGGTCATCGGGATATCTCAAACTCATTAGAAGATTATCCTAAGAGGAAAACTGTTGGAATTTGACTCCTGCCAAATCGATGTCAAAGGACAGGGATTGAGGGACAAAACCCTGAAGGCTGGTGGTTTGGCTTAATTAGGTCCATCGCTTTTGCGTGGACACCTTCCACCAATCTTGTCCTGACCTGGCTGATTAGCTTCTGGTCAGAGTCTACATTATACCTCCTATGGGCATTCAACCAGTTAGGAGTTGTCTAGGTTAAGGTTTACCTTAGACTAAGCTTGGTTGCTTTCTCTTTTTTCTTGTTGACCATTGGTGAACTTGTTTGTAGGAGTATTTGTAGATGCAATCGTGGTCGAGAGACCCAAACACATCTAGGTAAGTAGAAACACATCACCACCCAAGCAAGAATCCAAACCAGATCCGGTTATCACTCAACCGATATCTTTGTAGGATAGGTTCTATCCCATTAGAATCACACTTCCATCTTGCATCCAACTTCCATCGGTGGTGAACACAACTTTAAGCTCAATCCTCAGTTCATCAAAAACTCCCTAAGTTTCATGGCTTAGAGTCTGAAGATGCGTATTTCTTCATAAGAGAATTTGAAGAAGTAAGATGAATGATAAAAATCTCACACCTTGTAGATGATGCTATTAGGTTAAGATTTGTCCTATTTGCTCTTAAGGACATAGCCAAGAAATGGTTTACAGCTTAGTGACTGGTCTATCACATCATGAGATGGTTTCATCAAGGTCTTCTTGAAGAAATTTTATTCAATTCATAAGACCGCTCTCATTAGAAAGCACATCATGCAGTTCAAGTAAGAACCTAGTGAACTATTTTGGAGGTACTTTGAACGCTTCAAAAATCTCCTTGTCTAATGTCCTCATCTTGAAATAGAGAAATGACGATAATGTTAAATTCTCTATGATGTTTAGACTACTCAACCAAGACCCTCTTAGAAACTATGTGTCGAGGGAGATTCTTGCAAAAGGATGAAAATTTAGGATGGGATTTATATGATAATTAATTAGTCTACAGTTCTGCATATTATACAACATTTTTTCATAGATTTATGAATAAAATTTTGGTCTAATCCGTGTTTTAGTCTCTCTTGCAGATAATCAAGACAGGGAGGGCAAAAGGGTAATACGAGCTTAATTAGACCCATTTTCGGGTAATTAATCTACAATTCTTGGAGGCTAAGTAAGAGATCTTTTAGAAGATACATTGAATCTAAACCCTTGCGTACGTTAGACGAATATACGGATGAAAATACCCAAAACGGAGTATACCAAGAAGGTACTAGAAGCGACATGAATCACTCGCCAAAAACCAGGGACCTAAGTCCTTGGTATTGCCACAGAAACGCGACAATAGCTGCGTTTCCGTGACAATTTGTTGGGGCCACGCGTCGATCTTCGACGCGTGGCCCCGTCTCGCCTTCCAGATGCTTCTTTCGCCTATATATACCCCTGTAGAGGCCCAGAACGGAAGCAGATTGAGAATTAGGCTAGGTTTTCTATCTTTTAGTGTAATGTAGTGTAGGTGTTCTTCTTCTTTCTTTTATATTTTTATTTTATTTTTAGATCTTGTAGTAGGGCTGAGAGATTCAGAAAGAGATAGAGAGATATTGATGTAATAGATGGTGACAATCTATGTAAAGGTGTCTCCTTTCTTCTCCATTGTAATCTTCTCCATCTTCTGCATGATGCTTAGCTAGATTTTCTTCTCATGGTGACTAAACTAGAACCATTTACTTGCTAATCCACATGAATCTAGTAGCCTCTACAAGGCCTTACTCTTGCAAGAGCCATCGATGGCTCATGATGATGGGTTCTAACATCTAACTTGCTAACTTGCTAACCAAGCTAACTCTCTTATTTCATGCTTGCTTCTAATGGTTATGATGATCTAATGTTTGTATTAGCTTGCTCTTGATTCAAGTTTGAATGTGAAGAACCATCTTATCATCATGCTTTGTATCGTCTCTTGAAGCCAAGGAATAGTAATGGCCAAGGATCCATGTGAGGCAACTATCACTAAGAGGTTAGCATGTTAATTGAGTAATTGGTGTTAGAAAACCATGAGATTTCTTTCATAGTATTCCTCATTCTTTTTTACTTTAATTTAAGAATCATTTCATAACCTTTTTATCATTTTCTTACCGATGTTTCACCAACTCTTAGTTCACCTTTGTTTCATCTTCTTTCCTATTTTATTTTCCAAATTACTTCTCTTTCGTTTTCACATCGCCGTTTTATCGCCTTCTCCACTATCACTTCCGAATTTCTTTTCTTTTTCTTTTACTCATTCTTTTAACAAAGAAGAACTTGTTAACATACGACGTGAAAAAAAACTGTTAATGCTTCTATCACCTCCCGCCCTTGTGGATTCGACCCGTTGAGCCAGTGCTATAACGGAAGTATCGAGGGAACATTAGCACATACATAATTTCATTGATTTCACAAAACACACATTTTCAAGTGCTAGTTCCGCTCCGATCAAATTTTTGGCGCCGTTGTCGGGGAGGAATGGTTTTGATTTCATGTTTTTGTTAACATTTTTCTCTGTTTTGGTGTGCAGGGAAATTTTTACAGATTCTTTGCATTGTAGAAGGCAACCCTTGCTTGCCTCTCTCTGCTCTAGAAAGCAGGGACCCTGCTTCTATAACTGTGCTGCGAAAACCCAAGGAAAGCCGCGGAAACGCGACATATTTGTGGCATTTGAACTTCATATTTTGCAGGGGATTTGCAAGTTGCATATATTGATGTATTTGCTATTAAATTTCTGCTTTGATTGCCTACACACTTAATAAACTAAAGAACTAAAATACGGTGTTTGGATGCTTTTAAAGCGGTTTAGACATTTGCATTTAGGCACATGTCAATTCAATTCCAATATACTGTATTTTGTTCTGTTGTTTTGATCTGGACTGAGGTGTACATATGGCATTGCATATAGCATAAGATAAACACATGGGTGATTTATCGCTTTGTGTTATACTCTTGTCTATATTGCACACTGCATGAATTGAAATTAAGGGCAAAACCCATACAAGATAAGTGGGATTTCATCACCCTTTCTTAGCCCAAAAATCACCTCCCACTCACACGACCCAAGCCCTAATAAAAATTGATAGATGTTGGCCCCTAGGGACATCTCGAACTCATTAAGAGATTGACCGTGGGTGAAACTTGTTTTGAATTTTATTCTTGTGAAATCGGTGTCTAAGGTTAGGGATTAAGAGGTTACATCTCGAAGATACCGTGGTTTGGCGTAATTAAGGCCCGTTGCTTATGCACGGATACCTCCCACCGTATTTTACCCCTACCTAGCCGATTAGCTTGTGGTCCGATTCATACAACAACCTCCCCCGGGTAATCGACCAATAAGGAGTCGTCTAGGTCAACCTTAGTATAGGCTTGGTTCTGATTTTTTTCTTTTCCTTTTGTTTGATGCTTGCTTTTTCTTTTTGTTTGTGATTGTTTGTGAAATGGAATTCAACAATAACAATTCTTTCAATCCTAATATGAATCCATATTTCACACCGACTCTATTTGTTTCGGATAATTCTAAGCCTGTTTTTACAATATGAACCAACCAAATATACTGGGTTGGACTCATCCGAATCAATGCAACCCATACCCCCAATCTTATAACCATAATTTCCAAAATAATTTTCATCTTTCACAGAGTCAATGGGGATTCACCTCCCTAAGTCAAATTTTTACCACCTTATCTACAATTTTCACAATTTTCACAATCTCCATTTCCCAATTTTAAAGAAAAATCTGAGCTCGAAAAAAATATAGAAGCCATGCAAGCCATGCTTGAGTCCCAACAAAAGAAGCTCAACTCCCTAATTCAACAATATTTTTAGATCATACTCATTTCCACCTATTCAAAATGACCAACCATCTACCCTGAAAACGAGTATGGAGTGCTTTAGTGAGTCTGAGCTTCAATCTCAAATATGTTGACTCACGATCTTCACTATCTTTCCAAAACCAAGATTCTCATACTCCTTTCTGGAACATCTACTTGAAGAAAAATCAAGTCTAGAAAAAAGTATAGAAATCTTACAGGAGTCCATGTTACAATTTCAAAAATCTTCTTCTCAGTCTATTGATAGGTTAGAAACACAATTGAGTCAATTAGTCAACATTTATAGGAATGAGGAAACTCTCTCTTATAAACCTTTGATCAATCCAAATATCTCTAACTCTATCAATTTGACCCATGACTCCTGTTGTTTTGGAAACAAGATTCCTACACTCCCATTCTAGAGCATCCACTTGAAAAAACATTACATCTAGAAAAGAGTATAGAAGTCTTGCAAGAGTCCGCACTACAATTTCGAAAATCTTCTGCCCAGTCTATCAAAAGGTTAGAAATACAATTGAGTCAATTGGTTAGTATTTTATGAATGAGAAAACTCTATCTTATCAACCTTTGACCAATTCAGCTATCCCTAACTCTATTGATCTGACCCAGGACTCTTGTTATTTTGGAAACGAAGATTCAATTTCAGTCCACCCATCTAAACTTGACAAACCTCAAATGTTAAAAATTCTGTTGACATTTTAGCCAGTTATCCTTTTCCTGAGATTGAACTTGAGCATGAATATGATCCTGAACCTCAACTTGGTAATTCAATTTCACTTCCTGATTCAAATATTGACTAACGTGTTTTTACCTGATTTCAGGCCTTTTCCCGAGTCAGTATGAATCCTGTGCCTATCCATCGTGAAACTGAATCACAAATCTTTATGATCATCATAATGAACTTGACCAATTTCATACTTTTGAATGTCCCATTGACAAATTGGCAAGTTTTTCTTTCAAAAAAATTGAACTCAGACAAGAATGTGACTTCGATCCTCAAATTATGATCCAGTTCAAATTCCTGAATCAATATTGACTCCTGTTTTGTTACCCAACTTGAGTAACATTTAGAGTTAGTTTTGATTTCCATACCTGTCCTTCTTGAACTTGAATCACCAATCCTAGAAAGTCGCATTCTGTTGTGAAAAAATGAATGTGGGATTAGAATTTCAGCTTCTTGATTTGGACCCACTTCGTGAACCAATCTCGACTCCAGAACTTTACTTGACTTAAGTCAAATCCCTGAGTCGGTATTAGTTCCTGTACTTTCTGAGTCCAAATCAATCATTCCATCTTTTTATACTCCATTTTGGGGCAAAGGTGTTGATAGAATTGACTCTGAAATTATTTAAAAAATTTGAAAATTAGGTGGGGTTAAATTCTAATAAAAATCATCTATATATACATCATTCTAGTGGGTTGTATTATAGAGGTCTCTAATGGGTTCATCCGGACTCCACGCAAATTGGTTGGGCCGCATTTCGTGGACCAATCAGACCACCATCGGAACCACCCTTGAGGTGATTTTTCCTTCCCTCTCTATTTGTTTCATGCATACATACATCACAATGCATTGAGGACAATGCATGAGATAAGTAGAGTTTTTAAATTTCTTTCTTTTACACTTCTTTTAGGATACTTTTAGAAATCTTCCCTTTTGCATAAGATTTTTCTTTCTTTTAAAACTTTTTGAAATAAGAGACAAAGTTTGATCTATTTTTAAGAAAATTAAGATGATCTTAGAAATTAAGAAAGCCTTAATTATGACATCTTAAACCTAGTCAAAATAATGGATTTTATTTAAAATATAGGCTAAGTAAGATAAATTGGAGAGATAATTCATCTTGATTTTTGTCTTAGATAGTATGCACTTCACACTTACACAATTTTGAGATGGATATAAAGACCTAAAATGCCATAAAGCAAAAATAAATAAAAAGAAAATATATATATATATATTATATATGAAGAAAAAAATCACTTATTAAGCTGGATAATTATGCCTCAAGAAGCATGATTATTCACGCCTAACGGTGGTCAAAAGAAACAAATAATCTCCTTAGTTTTGTGGCCTTGTTTACTCGAGTCCTTAAACCCGAGGGATGTTTTCTCATCTGGTGCCCTAAAATCGTCTGGTCTGGAGTTAACGATGGTCGGGTAGTGAGCATTTAACCGATGACTCCCAGACCAGACGGTTTAGGGCACCAGATGAGAAACATCCCTCGGGTTTAAGAACTCGAGTAAATAAGGCCACAAAACTAAGGGGGATTATTTTGTTTCTTTTGACCACCGTTAGGCGTGAATAATCATACTTCTTGAGGCATAATTTCCAGCTTAATAAGTAATTTTTTCTTCGTATATAATATATATTTTTTCTTTTCATTTATTTTTGCTTTATGGAATTTTAGGTCTTTGTATCCATCCCAAAAATTGTGTAAATGTGAAGTGCATACTATCTAAGGCAAAAAAATTCAAGATGAAATTATCTCTCCAATTTATCTTACTTAGCCTATAATTTTAAATAAGATCCATTATTTTGACTAGGTTTAAGATGTCATAATTATCTTAATTTTCTTAAAAATAGATCAAAACTTTGTCTCTTATTTAAAAAGTTTTAAAAGAAAGAAAAATCCTATACAAATGGGAAGATTTCTAAAAGTATCCTAAAAGAAGTGTAAAAGAATGAAAATCTAAAAACTCTACGTTAGTAAACCCTAAGCACTTATTATCCTTTTGCCCTCCTTGTCTTGCTCACTTGTTAATCCTTCAATTAAGTTCACTTCAAACAACTGATCATCCAAATCTCGAGGTTGTTTTTCCAGGTGGAAAACATTTACCTCTTTCGTCATATCTCAAAAGTCAGACGCATCGACCCTTTCCTACAATTTATTATTGCATTTGCGGTGGCTAAGAAGGGTCGTCCTAGAATGACAGGGGTCTGTGCTTTCGGATTGTGTACGGGTTGTGTCTCCAGAACGATAAAATCCACGGGGTAATTGAATTTCCCGACCGTATAAAAACATCTGTAATGTCCCCTTTAGGATCTTTACAGATTGGTCAGCCCATTGTATAGTAACTCTGGTTGGACGGAGGTCGCCCAGCCCGAGTTGCTGATACACAGAAAAGGGAAGCAGATTGATGCTGGCTCCTAAATCAAGTAAGGCTCAGTATATCATGGTCTGCCCTATGATATAGGAAATGGTTGGACTCCCGGGTCTTTGTATTCACAGGAATGGACCCGGTGAGCAACTCACTTAGTTTGATGTAAGGAAGACTTTTTAGATTTTCTTTCTTTTACACTTATTTTAGGATACTTTTAGAAATCTTCCCTTTTGCATAGGATTTTTCTTTCTTTTAAAACTTTTTGAAATAAGAAATAAAGTTTTGATCTATTTTAAGAAAATTAAGATGATCTTAGAAATAAGAAAGCCTTAATTATGACATCTTAAACCTAGTCAAAATAATAGATCTTATTTAAAATTATAGGCTAAGTAAGAAAATTGGAGAGATAATTTCATCTTAAATTTTTGTCTTAGAAAGTATGCACTTCATACTTACACAAAGACCTAAAATGCCATAAAGCAAAATAAATAAAAAGAAAATATATATATTATATACGAAGAAAGAAAAAATCACTTATTAAGCTGGATAATTATGCCTCAAGAAGCATGATTATTCACGCCTAACGGTGGTCAAAAACAAATAATCCCCCTTAGTTTTGTGGCCTTGTTTACTCGAGTCCTTAAACCCGAGGGATGTTTTTCATCTGGTGCCCTAAATCGTCTGGTCTGGGAGTCATCGGTTAAAGGCTCACTACCCGGGTAAACTAGAAGCCTAAGAAAACTAAGGAAGAAAAAAGAAGAAAAAGAAATATATATTATATATATATAAATAAATGGCTCCCAGAAAAAAAATTGATCGGAGCGGAACTAGCACTTGAAAATGTGTTTTTGTGAAATCAATGAAATTATGTATGTACTAATGTTCCCTCGATACTTCCGTTATAGCATTGGCTCACGGGTCGAATCCACAGGGATGGGAGGTGATAGAAGCATTAACAATTTTTATTCACGTCGTATGTTAACAAGTTCTTCTTTGTTAAAAGAATGAGTAAAAGAAAAAGAAAAGGAATTCGGAAGTGATAGGGGGAGAAGGCGATAAAACGGCGATGTGAAAACAAAAGAGAAGTGATTTGGAAAATAAAATAGAAAAGAAGATGAAACAAAGATGAACTAAGAAGTTGGTGAAAACATCGATAAGAAAATGATAAATAGGTTTTGAAAATGATTCTTAAAACAAAGTAAAAAGAATGAGGAATGCTATGAAAGAAATCTCATTGTTTCTAACTGCCAATTACTCCACTAACATGCTAACCTCTTAGTGATAGCTGCCTCACATGGATCCTTAGCCATCACTATTCCTGGCTTTAAGAGACGATGCAAAGCATGGAACATAGGATGGTTCTTCACATTCAAACTTGCATCAAGAGCAAGCTAATACAAATATTAGATCTTCAAAAATATTAGAAGCAAGTATGAAATAAGAGAGTTAGCTTGGTTAGCAAGTTAGCAAGTTAGATGTTAGAACCCATCATCATGAGCCATCATGGCTCTTGCAAGAGTAAGGCCTTGTAGAGGCTACTAGATTCATATGGATTATCAAGTAAGTGGTTAGCTAGCTAGTGGTTAGTAGTTAGTCACCATGAGAAAAAAATCTAGCTAAGCATCATGTAGAAGATGGAGAAAATTACAATGGAGAAGAAAGGAGACACCTTTACATAGATTGTGAGCATCTATTACATCAATATCTCTCTATCTCTCTCTGAATCTCTCAGCCCTACTACAAGATCTAAAAACAAAATAAAAATATAAAGAAAGAAGAAGAACACCAACACTATACTACACTGAAAGATAGAAACCTACCCTAATTCTTAATCTGCTTCCGTCCTGGGCCTCTGCAAGGGTATATATAGGCGAAAAAAGCATCTGGAAGGCGAGATGGGGCCACGCGTCGAAGATCGACACGTGGCCCCACCAAATTGCCGCGAAAACATGGCTATTGCCGCAGAAACGTGGCTATTGCCGCGGTTCCATGGCAATACCAGGGACTTAGGTCCCTAGTTTTTGGCGAGTGATTCTGTCGCTTCTAGGACCTTCTTGGTATACTCCGTTTCGGGTATTTTCATCTGTATATTCGTCTGACGTACGCAAGGTCTAGGTTCATGTATCTTCTAGAAGATCCTTGCTTGGCCTCCAAGAATTGCGGATTTAATTACCGAAAATGGTTTAATTAAGTTCTTATTACCCTTTTGCCCCCTTGTCTTGATTATCTGAAAGAGAGACAAAAACACAGTTTAGACCGACATTTTATTCATAAATCAGTAGGAAAATGTGATATAATAATGCAGAACTATAGACTAATCAAGAATCTAGCTGAAAAGACCATCCAATGGGAGCCAACTAATGAAAACTCTAAGAATTCAAACTCCATCTCTTCAAAAGGAGGTCTCCATTCAATTGAATCATTCATAGTCGTCGAGGCTAGAATAGCAAACCTAGCAAGAAGACTGGAAGTTTTAGAAACTAAGGAACTAGTTTCAGTCAACCAAGTCTGCCCAAACTAATTTTCAACTCCAGGCTGTACTTACTGTCAAGGTATGAATCATGTATTTGAGGAGTGTCCAGTGTTTCAAGATCAACAATAATTTCCTGAACTGATGAATGCGATCTTTTCAAGGCCCAACATATATCCTTACGTACAAACGTATAATCTGACTGGAGAAATCACCAGAATTTCTCATGGAGCCAAACAACAATGACCACTCACGATCAAACCATTCAAGCCACTTTCAATATTCCAATAATTCTTCCAATCATCAACCCAAATTTCCAAATTACCATCACAATTCTTCTAACCATCAACCCAATTTTCCCAATTATCAACAAAACTTCCCAACCAAACTCCTCAATCTTCCTTCCAAAATCCTCCACTTGAGAAGAGAATGACTTGTGAAGAACATGGAAAGGTACATGAAGAACCAGAGTCCCTCATGCAAACAATACAGAACAACCATACATAAGACATAATAAGGCTAGACATTCAAATGAGCCAATTAGCCAATTCACAGAATGAAAGGCTAAAGAGTACCTTACCCAGTCAACCAGTAACGAATCCTAAGAATTTTCACTAAGCCCATTTGGCTGAGGATCAACCTTGAATCAATGTAATGTTGTTCATACATTAAGGTCGGGAAAGAAAGCTGATAATCAAGTGTCAACAACATCCATTCCCATTCAGCACAACCACACACAAGCATCCACCTAAATCTAGTCCCAATCCTTCCAAATCTGACGAGTCTGAAAAAGATAAGTCAACCAGTCAGGTACAGAAGCTTATAGTACCATTTTCTAATAGGCTGAAGAACAACAAGCAAAATGCACACATGGATAAGATATTAAGATTTTAATCAAGTTAAGATAAACGCCTCTTCTTGATGCGATTCAACAAGTCCGTTCATATGCCAAATTTCTTAAGTACATGTGCATCAAGAAGAGAAAGACTATCGTACCCAAAAAGGTCTTCTTAACCTCTAAACATTAGTGAGCTACTATCGGGTCCAATCCCTGTCAAGTATAAAGATCCCGGTTGTCCTACCATTGCTTGCACAATAGGACAAGCCGAAATAGTCGTACACTACTTGACTTGAGAGCAAGTATCAACTTGCTCCTTTTTTAGTTTATCAAAAACTCGGGTGGGTGAGCTTAGTCTAACCCGAGTCACCATCCAACGGGCTGATCGGTCAGTGAAAGTTCCCAAAGGAAAATAATGATGTCCTTATCGGGTTGGAGAGTTTATCTACCCGTTGATTTTATAGTTCTTGAAATGCAACATGTTTCGAACTCTAGGTCTCAAACTCCCGTTATCTTAGGGCGTCCATTTCTTGCAATTGCTAATGTAATAATTAATTATAGGAATGGATCCATGAGGTTAACCTTTGGGGACATGACTAGAGAAGTCAATGTTTCAACCTAGGGAAAGCAACCCCGAGATT